>PVKB01004240.1:0-143138 GCA_004027205.1 Ctenodactylus gundi | reverse complement strand
ACCCCCCCACCTCAAGGAACAACTTTGCCTTTCTCCTGCGGGGCCTTCCATGAAGGAGAAGTGGGGCTCCCTGGAGCCTCGGTGGGTCCCCTGATTGGGCCTGAGGTCCAGGTGGGAATATTGAAGGGCCGGTGCTCCAGGGTCTTCCCAGCCTCCGTCTCTCTTCACACTGGTTCACGGACCCACTATAGGGCGAGCAGGTGTTTCAGGCACTGTTTGTGCCCACCTCTCCCTGGCTCTCTCTTGCTCTACATTGGGAGGGTCGCTGTCCACTCCACAACCTGCACCACCCGTGTCCTGCGTGGATGCTGTCCTGCGATGAGGCAAAGGTACTGTGAGCGTCACCTAGCGGTAACGGTGGCACATTGTTCAAGATGGCGGATCTTTACATTTTCGCGCCATACCCGATCAGGTGACCAGAGGCAAAAAGGAGGGAGGAGGGATTAGGATGTGACGTTGTGATAAATTTGGCCCTGAGTAATGACGTTGTGATGAACGTGGCCCTGAGCCAATGCTTTAGACCTTCCCGGGAAGACTGTGAATCCCGCCAATGGGAAACGGCAGGGGGAGGGCCTTGCGACTTAGGAAATAGGTCCCCCCGACCATGCTTGCCAGTCTTTTCTCCACTTGCACGTGGGAAGGACACCCTTTTGCAAAAGGAAATTAAAGCCTCATACCCTGTCGTCCATGCCTCCCAAGTCCATCCTTTGTTTGGACAGGAAGATTGCTATCTGCCGTTTCTAACAGTACTAGTGGACAAAGGCTCCTGTGATCCTCCAACTTTATGCCTGGGGGTGAGAAGTGAGGGCTAGGTCCCAAAGAGCCATGCCAAGGCCAGGCCAGGACTAGACCCCCAGAAGTCTATGCAGAGGCGAGGCCAGGGCTAGCCCCCCAAAGGGCTAGGCTGAGGCCAGGCCAGGGCTAGCCCCCCCAAAGGGCTAGGCCGAGACCAGGCCTTGGGTTAGCCCCCCAAAGTGCTAGGTCAAGGCTTTACCTACAAAGGGCTAGGCCGTGGCCAAGGCTAGCCTCCCAGAGGGTAAGGTTGAGGCCAGGGCAAGCCCTCCAAGGGTTAGGCCGAGTGCAGTCCAATGCTAGCCCCTAAAGTCTATGTTAAGGATTAACCCCCAAAGGGTGGGCCGAGGCTAGGCCATGGCTAGCCCCCCAAAGGGTGGGCCGAGGCCAGGCCAGGGCTAGCCCCCCAAGAGTTAGGCCGAGTGCAGTCCAATGCTACCCCCCGGGCTAGGTCAAGGCTTTACCCCCAAAGGGCTAGGCCATGGCCAGGGCTAGCACCCCAGAGGGCAATTTCGAGGCCAGGGCTAGCCCCCCAAGGGTAAGGCCGAGTGCAGTCCAGTGCTAGCCCCCCAGGTCTATGTCAAGGATTAACCCCCCAAAGGGCAAGGCTGAGGCCAGGGCTAGCCCCCCAAAGGGCTAGGCCGAGGCCCTTCATGTCTAGTAGTTTCTGTTGAATATAACTGGGGGCACTTCCACTGGGTACATATATGTTTATAATTGTAAATTATTCTTTATTTTCCCACTATTTTATTAATATACATATGTAATACATAGTATTTACAATGAATTTGGGTGTTTTGTACATCTATGTATCACATCGACTTCCTACCCTCCCACCCCTCCCTGTCTCTTCCCCTGGCTCCGGCTATAATTACATATGGTTCCAACGAATGTCTGTGTTCTGGGTTTTCCAAGTCAGAGAAACCATACGGTGATTAACACATTAATCTTCCGCACCTAAGTCATTTCACTCAAGTCAACACTCTACCCCAGCTTCCCATTCCTCTAATGGGCTCGCAGTATTCAAATCTTGATATCTCCTCTCTGAATCCAATCAATCCCTTCATTGGGATATTCACCAAAAGTGGTTTTTTTTCCATATTTTCCTACATCTTTGTTGTTATTGTTAAACCTGGCCTTACCCACCAGTCCACACTAGAAAATAATTATAAGCATGTAGTTCAAAAGACCAGTTAATCTGGGAAAGAAGAGAAAGAAAAAAAATATAAATAAAATTCAATTGCCTTAGCTGAATACTGGAAGGTGCATATTTGTACATTCACAAGGTTATCTTTACATCAATCAGTTTCATTAGGATAAACTTTCATTAGTGACCTAATAAGTGAATTGCAACAACAAAATAAAGTTAAAACTATATCACATTGCTACATTAAATGAACTTAAATCTATACCACGTAATTATACTTAAAGTGACAGACATGAAGGCAAATCTAGTTATTTCAGAATTTCCTAACTTTCATACCTTATTTACTCATGTATTGCTGATTACTAACCTACTTTTTTCTCAGCTCATTCTCCTCTAGCCATTGTCACTTCTTCTCTGGGGTCATTGGTGTCGCTGGTCTCCCTTTCACTGTCCAAGTTTCCTTTAAGTATTTTCTGCAATACTGGCTCAGTGGCTGCAAATTCCTTTAAGCTGTCTCTGTCATGGAAAGTTTTAAGTTCTCCCTTTAAATTAAAAGATAATTTTGCTGGATATAGCAGTCTTGGTTGGCATTTATGCTTTTTTAGTGCTTGAATGACATTGCTCCACAATCTCCTTGCTTTTAGAGTTTGGATTGAAAAATCTGCCATTATCCTGATAGGCTTATCTTTGTAGGTCACCTTCTGTTTCTCTCTTACCGCTTTTAGTATTTTCTCTTTGTGTTGGGTTTCTAGAATTTTAATTATGATGTGTCGTGATGATGATCTCTTCTGATCAAAGTTGTTTGGTGTTCTATATGCCTGCAATAGTTCCGTGTTCATTTGTTTTCTTAGATTTGGAAAATTTTCTTCCATTATTTCATTTAATATGTCCTTTAAGCCTTTTGTTTTGTCCTCAGTCTTCTCCTCGATTTCCATAATTCTAAGGTTGTTTCTCCTTGAATCATCTATCAGCTGTTGTAATGATTCGCTTTCTTTATTTACTTTGTGTTTTTCATGGCCTGTATGTTGCAGCTTAATCACTTTATTTTCTGGGTCTGATATTCTATTCTGAAGTTGTTTAAATTGGTTGCTTATTATTACCTGCATGTTTTTCATTTCCTGAATATCTGCATTCAATTTTTCTATATCTCTGTTGTGTACTTCTGTAATTTCTTCTTTTGTTTTCATTATCTTCTGGTATATTTCTTCTCTGGTCTCTTCTAGTTGCTTTTGAAGGGTTGCTTTTTGCTTATCTATGTATTGGTGTAGCTCTTCTGCTGTCTGTTTAATTTCCTGCTTTAACTCCCGTTTTAATTCACTGAATTTCTGGGCCCAGAAGTTGCCATCATTTTTGCCATATTCATCTTTATTTACCCTGACTTCATCTCCTGGGGTTTCAGGTCTTTTTGTAGGAGATTTGTAACTGTGCTTCCCCATTTCTTCTTTGGTTTCCTCTAATTTCTTTCAAGGCTTGCTTTTTGCTTAGCTAAGTGTTGTTGTAGCTCTTGCGCTGTCTGGTTTTGATGATCCTTTGGGGTTTCTGGCCTCCTGCTGGTCACCTTTCAGTTTTGGGGGATGCCCTAAATAAGCTCGTGTGAGAAAAATAAAATGTGAGACTTGATCAGAAAGCCTGTCTTGTCTCCCTCCTTTGTGTATCTTGTCCCTTCTCATCCCGCCCCCCCCCCCCCACAGGTCCTCGATGAACTGTCCAGCGGGCCCGGACAGGCAAGTTGAGTCTTTTCTCTCAAGGAAGGCAGGAAGTGGCTTATATATCCTTCCAGTTCTCGTCCCAGTGATCAGCCCCTCCTGGATCCAGGTGTGGAAGGTGTGATAAGCTCCCACTACACACTTGTAATCTAATTTACATACCTGTAATTGAATTTGCATGCCTGTAATCCACCCCTGCAGACTAGGCCCCAATCTCCCTACAGCACATGGTTCCATAGACAATCTTTAACAACCAAATACATGAGACTTTTGGGGGCATTCCAGATCCAACCATGATAGAGAGTAATGCCATTTCATCACTAGGAGAAGGAGGTAAGTTCCCTTCATTGTCCAATAGACACATGATCTTGTTTCCTAGGAACAGGCTTTCTTCTCATGTATGGACATGTGTTCTGTGGGCAGAAGAGGCTGTGGGATTTGCTTGAGTCTTGGCTAAGTTGAGGCATTGGGCAGAATACCCACGAAAATTTGAGATCAAGTGTGGCTTGTCACGAAGTATTGAGGAAAGCTAGTTATGTCATGTCTTGGCTTCCTTTCTCAAGGTGAAACCAGCCACATGTAGAAGGGTGTTCTTGTCTTTCCCTCAGTCTTTGGCATTATTGGCCCATCTACTTTCTCATTGTGATATCTAGACCAGACTTTGCACAGAGCAGGGTCAGTATGAGGCAGCACAAACCGTGAGAAAAACCAAGTGTCCTCATGACTGTTTTAGAATCACTGTGTACTAGTGCTTCCTTTTACAAGAGGATCCTGTACCACCTTATTGTCACTACTGATGTTAAGGTTCTCTTTACTGTTTCAGGTGTGCCTCCTCAGTCGCCAAGAGAAACTGTCCACTCTAGAATGAAAAAAAAAGGATCCTATTTATTATTGAGCCAAGAAGACCTTGGGTATGATGACATTGAGCTTAGCACCATGTAGAGCCATGTTTGAAGCAACCAGGACTGCAAAGAATCCCCATATGATGTTGTTTCTCAAACAAATGAGTATCTGTCTTCATTGTTTCAAGGTATTTATATTTTCATATGAATCTTTAGTGAAAGTATTAATAATAAAAATAATGAGCTTTGCAGGCCTGTGTTATTATCATAAAAGTGTGAGTACATTGAACTTGAACATCTTGGAAAATTTACTTTTTGAACATGCCTTTTCTACAAGTGGAATCACATCTGGAAATCCACATTATCCCCTCTACAGACTGTGTGCTGTACAAATGCAGCATCCCCAAGCCATACCCACAAACCTACCTTGCTTTATTTTCTATCAATCAGATGTCTTAATCGCACTCTTTATGTCCATATATTTAAGTTATATGTCGTTTTGCTATGTTTTGTTGTTGCTCTAGAAATGAAAACATATTCCTATGGCTTACTGAATCTTTACACAACTTTCACCACTTCATTGAATGTTAGAGCTTTTGTAGGATTTAAAAATCTTTAAATCTAAACTGTGCAACAGGTGACTGCAGATTCATAGAAGAGAAAAATGGTTTCCCACCGGTAAGTTGATACTAGAAGGTAGGTGTCACTTGTGTGGGATTATAATGTTATGTATGCATGATATGGGGAAATTAAATTATTGGGACTGTAATGCTCACTAAGAAATTAAAAATGATTTTAAAAAGTTCCATATACATGAATAGAAAAATGCCAAGTAAAAATAAGAAGTGTGCATAAGTTTAGTTTTGTGAGTATATCTTTCTAGCCTTGTTCACTAGGAGGCTCCAGAAGTACATTAAATACCACCACCAATGAGCCTGGAGAGAACGGGTGCATTTTGCACTGGTTTATTTGTGAAAGAGTCTTGATTCTAGAGCAGGGAGGAATAATTTGCATCTGGGCCATCTTTTTGGGCTGCAGAGTAGCAAAGTGGAAATAATTCTGTAATGGTGGCATGAGGGTTTCTATGGGCAGCTCCCCAGAGAAAGAACAAATAAAACAGTATTTAAAAATAATACACAAACATCCATTTACACAGTCTGCTTTTAGTCTTAAAGTTCATAAAGCAAGTTGAAAATATTCATGTAAGGAAATCATCTGAATATGCTAAGAAAGTAAGAATTTAGTGCACCAGCAGAGCAACCAATTTCTACCCCACTAGCTCAGTGTCACTAGCACTGGAGGCTGCAGCTAGGAATACAGGCCCCTCTTCAGTACTCCTGTGTTCTACCATCTCAGGCTGCATGGGCCCCACCATTTCTCCCCACCCCTAACTTGCAGGATTGACACTGTGTCCTAGAGAATGCAAGAGGAGAGGAGGATCCGTGAACAAGTGTCTGCAGATAAATTCAGGAAGAAAACAAAGAATGAACTCTGACTACTGAATCCCAGGAATAAGTATGATATAAGAGCAGCCAGGTGCCTGTGACAGCACAGAGAAGGAAAGATCCTTGGGCCATACCAGGTAGCCTAGGGTCACCCATAGGGGGGTGCCCACTCAGGCCTGGGATCACAAGTGGAGAGCTCACAGAAGGAACTGTGGCCAGGACAGCAGCCAAGGTGTCAGACAATCTTGTGGTTGTGTGAAACAGCCAAAGAGGGCACCTGGCCACCATGAACTAAAGCCCATTTGGTTGTGGAACTAAAGAGAGCCCTGTGGCTGCAAGGTCTCTGAGCTTAAGGACTGTGCAGAAGATCCCTGGGCACTGTGGGTAGGCATGCCCAACCAGGCAAGTGTTGTGGGAGAATTTCAGCCAGAACAGCAGCCTAGAAGGTGCCAGACAATCTTGTGGCTGTGTGTGACAGACAGAAAGGAACCTTGGCCACTGTGTGCCAGGACTTGTTTAGTTGCAAGAAAGTGGGTGGAGAGGGCCTTGTATCTGCAAAGCCTCTGGGCATATGGACTGTGGGCTGCAGAAGTCGCAGCTAGCCAGCCTTCTAGACAGGCTCGGAGAGGAGATTTGAAAATGAGCACAGCCAGGAATTAGTCTAACCATAAGTCAGTCACACTCAAGGGAGTTATCAGTGACAGAGGAAGCCTCTCAGTGACAGAGAAGGAAAAAAAGACTATAAATCTCTGGAAAGATTTGAGCCCAATGAGAATAAGTCTCGGAATGCAGAGGTCTCATCCCCCAAACCTGAAGCACAGGAGCTGTGAGAGACACTCTGGAGTAGTACATCTTTGTAGACTGAGACGCAGGAAGAGAGAGAACAGATCCTCCCTCTGCCTCAGTTAGCAAAATCAAAGGTCTTGGTTACAGAGAATTCCTATTCAAATAACACAAGAGTTTATCATTTTTTGGATCGCACTTACTTCAACAGTCATTTTCAGGAATACTGAACTTGTATTTTTTTCTGATTTTTTGTCCCCCTCAATTTTGTTGATACATATATATGCAATACATATGTTTACATTGAACTTGAGTACTTTATGCACATATATATCATGTAAAAACTACAAACCCTGTTCTTTTTTGATCCTCCCACACTCTCCCTGTTTTTGTTATTTGCTAGTATTTGCATTTCTTTCTCTCTCGAATTGTTTTTATGCTCTTTCTGAAAAGCCTTCCTGCAAATTCTGGAGAAGTTTTCTCTCTATTCTAATCACAAGTCTCCTTGTTCCTTAATTTTTTCTCTATTGCTCAGGTTTATCTACATTCTTCTGAGCTGGAGTTGGAGTTATGTCTTGCTTTTCTCTAATTAATATTTTGTTTTCTCTCACCTTTCCAAAGACAGCCCTCAGTTGCAGTCTGCTCTCTCCCCACTCTGACCACTCTTATTAATAATATTGTCAAGTATTGATAACTCACAGTCATATGGCATGGCATGCTGGGAATTAATAATTTTACACTACTTAGTTGGACATAGATCATTAAGGTTGCTTTTTCTCCTATTATCAATAATAATTTAGTATCACTTATAATAAACTCTTCTAAGAAGGTACTAGATAATCTGTATAGACACCACCATTAGTAGTATAGATCAGATATCTAATGTTAGAAGTGAAATGGTTGTATGAGCTTGTAACTTGTTATGGCATGTCAGTAGCCAGTATGTATTAAGCTTAATCATTGATATTCATATCTGTTCCCCATTGAAGAGGGTATAATGGTTGGAGCCTATTAAAAGTTGATAGATTCCGGTGGTTTGGTTTATATAAGTAAGTAATATAGATGATTATTTAATTATTGACAGTGATATAGTACTGACATGAGTAAGACCTTTCAATAAGTTAATATTAGGTTTATTTGAATACATTAATGGTATAGACTGTGACTTAATGTTAACCATAAAATAATTATAGATTCAAACCTATTATTATGTTGTGTCAATAATTTGTTAGTCTTAGACTCTAATATTATTGCAGATCTTCATTCATTCTGTGGTTGGTGGCCTAGAGGTTGATCTTGATTTCCTATATGACAACAATTATCTTTTTCTTAGACCCTATAGAGTATTATAATCTCTTTCTCCTTTACTGAAAAGTGGAGGCGATCAGGTGACCAGCAGAAGGTTGGTTATTGAGAATATCTCCCAAATAAAAGCTGAGTAAGCTAAAAAAGAGAATGAATATTAAAATCTACACATACTCAAGGAAATGACAAGAAAAGAGTTAATAGGAAAAAAAATCTCCATAGCAGAGTAAGAGTTTATCAACGCAACCCACGGCAAAAGAACCATGGCAAAAAGAGACAACAAGTCACCTGGAAAAAATGCCCAACTCCTCAGAAGCTGATATCATGGGCCTTGAAGTTGGGGAACTTATAGGGAAGGAAGCCAAAAAATAAAGTGCCTAGTGGCCATAGAGCTCAAATCATGCTTAAATAAATTCAAGAGATGGTGAGTATGTTCAAAGAGGATTTAACCAAACAAAAAACACTCTTAACTCTTATTAAGTTTATAGAAGACACAAATAAAAGGATAAATAAGGCACTGCAAAAATTGAAAGAACATTTAAGTAGAGAAACAGACTGAAAGTTAAACTTCAGGATATCAAAAACTCATATAAGAAATGGGAAACAAGTTTGAGCATGTTGTGAATGGGTTATCAGATCCTGAAGATAAGACTGAAAACTAGACCATTTGGTCAGTGATAAATGAAGAACGAAGAGATGAGAAAGAAACTGGTTGCAACAGCTTAGAGATGACTCATAGAGAAACTGTCAGAATTATGGAAATGAAAGAGAAGATGGAGAGCAGTGCAAGGTGTTGAAAGGCATGTTCCATTAAATTAGAGCAGCAAATGTCCCAAATCTAGGAAAAGAAATAAACATTGGGCCACTGCAAGTATTTAGAACACCAGATAACCTGACCAGAAAAGAGCCACTCTGTAACATGTAATAATCAAATCCTGGACATTAAAAGAAAAGGAAGAATGCTAAAAGCTGCAAGAGAAAAACAGAAATTAATTTACAAAGCCATCAGGATAACTGCATACTTCTCAACACAGACCCTAAAGGCCAGAAGATCATGAAGCAACATCATCCATATGCTAAGAGAACATAAATGCCAACCCAGAGAATGCTTTATCTAGCAAAACTATCCTTCAAAATAAATGAAGAAGTTAAAAAATTTTATGATAAAAAACCTAAAGGAATTTGTGACTACTAAGCCAGCATGGCAAAAAATACTTAAAGGAATCTTAGACAGAGGTTGGGAGCACCAAAGGCTCCAGAGAAAGGAAAACAACAGAAAGAGGAGAGTGAATTGACATAGACCAAACAATCAATGTTAATGCATCATAGCAAATTTACCACTATAATAGTATTGAATGTAAATAGTCTCAACTTGCCTATCAAAAGACATATACTGGCTGATTGGATAAAAAAACAAAACTCCACAATTGGTTGATTGCAAGAGACGTACTTTACCCATAAAGAAACCCATAGACTGAAAATAAAAGGATAGAAATCAATACTCCATGCAACTCATCCCAGGAAACAACCAGAGGTAGCTATATGATGCTCAGATTCAGCAGATTTCAAACCAAAACAGATAAGAGAGACAAAGATTGACACTATATACTTGCTAAGGGAAGAATTCAACAGGAAGAAGTCACAATTATCAATATATATGGTCCCAATATCAGGACATCCGATTTCATAAAACAAAAATTGCTAGACTTGAAAAATCATGTAGACTCCAATGCAGTTACAGGAGGGGATGTCAATACCCCACTATCAGAGATAGACAGTTTGACTAGACAGAAAATCAACAAAGAAATGTTACAGTTAAACCATGCTATGGAAAAATTGGACTTAACAGATATCTACAGAGTGTTTCATTCAACATCATCAGATATGCTTTTTTCTCAGTAGTGCATGGGATGTTTTCCAAAAAAGACCATACTTTAAACTATAAGGCACATTTAAATAACTATGAAGGAGTTGAAATAATTTCTTGCTTAATTTCAGTTCCTAGTGAAATAATACTGGAAATCAACTGCAGATACAAATACTGTATGCAAATACATGGAAACTAAAAAACTTACTACTGAACAGACAACAGGTCACAAAACAAATCAGGGAAGAAATAAAAAACTTCCTAGAGGCAAATGACAATGTAAACACACCATATCAGAACCAGTGGGACACAATGAAAGCAACACTAAGAGGGAAATTCATACTTGTTAAAGCACACGTTAGAAAAACAGCAATCACAAATAAACAATTTAATGATGCAATTAAAAGTCCTAGAGAATTAAGAACAACCTGTAAGGATGCAGAGGGTATATGGTTCCTTTTTATGGAAAGCTCCCTGACTTGGATCAGAATGAAGCCCCTGAACCAAATCAAAACAGGGAGTTATTTGTGACCCATGAATTCAGGTGGAAGGATTCCAGGAATTCTTTTGTGCAGGTGGAATGGGCTACCAGACATCAAATCATGCAGGTGGAATGTGCCACCAGCATGGAAACAGTAGGTTATAAACATAGGTAATTTTCTTGAGTCTGAGGAATGGGTTGAGGGCACTGAGAAGAAGCTGTATATTCTTACAAGTTGTGATTTAACCTGATTCAAAATATTTACTACATGTCAAGCACTAGTGTGACTTCTCCTAAACTTCCTTTTTAAGTATGTATTCCTGCTTTCCCTTGAATATAAAAACCTTACTGTTATAAATAAAATTGTTTCATCCATGAGGTGGTTCTATGAGTCTGTCTAAGCAGACAGTAATTGAGCCTCTGATCCAAACCCTGCTCATCTGTTTGCTATGCTGGCTTGTGACAACAATATGAATCAAAAAGCAGTAGGAGAAAATAAATTATGAAGGTCAGAGTAGAAAATAATGAAATTGAATCTAAAAAACTACAAAAAATCAGGAATCACAGAATTAGTTCTTCAAAAGAATAAATAAGACTAATAAGCCTCAAGCTAATCTAACCAAAAGAAAGAAAGAAAAAAAAATCAATGCAATTAGAAAAGGAGAAGGTGTGCCCTGCTGAAAACCAGGGAATTATAAGGATTACTTGAAAAACTTGCACTCCAACAAATTGTAGAGCATGGAAGAAATACATAAATTTCTAGACATGTACAAAATACCAAAACTGAATCAAGAAGATAATAATAACCCCGAATAGACCTGTAACAACATAGAAATTGAGACAGTAATAAAGTCTCTACCCACAAAAAAGTCCAGAATGGGATGAAATCACAACAGAATTCTTCCAGTACCTCAGAGAAGAGATAGCACTGAAGCTTCTCAAATTGCTTCATGAAGTTGGAAGAGAAGGAGCACTGCCAAACTAATTTTTTAAAGCTAGCATTACCTGAATACCAAAACCAGACAAACACTTAACCAGAAAAGAAAACTATAGGCCAATTTCCTTAATGAACACAGAGGCAAAAATTTTCAGTAAACTACTGGCAAATAGAATTCAGCGATTTGTTAAAATCATATTCCATAATCAAGTTAGATTTATCTTTGTGATGCAAAGATGATTCAACATACGCAACTCAATTAATGGACCACACCAAATTAATAAAAACAAGAATAAAAAATCACATGATCATCTCTATATGTACAGAAAAAGCCTTTGACAAAATCCAACATCTATTAAGGATAAAAATCCTGAGGAAACTAGGTGTGAAAGGACCTTACCTCAAACCGATAGAAGCCATATGTGCCCCATATACTGCAAATATAATAGTAAACAGGGAGAAATTGAAAGAATTTCTTCTTAAATCAGGTATATGACAAAGAGTGTCACCACTCCTATTCAAAACCTTAGCCAGAGCAATCAAGCAACAGAATGAAACAAGGGAAATGTATATTGGAAAGGAAGAGGTTAAACTACCCTTCTTTGCAGATGATATGATTCTCTTCACAGAAGAGCCCAAAAAATCCACCAGGAAATTCTCATAACTAATTAACAAATTCAGCTGAATTGCAGGTTACACTATTAATACAAAAAATAGTATTCCTCTATACTAATGATCAACTCACTGAGAAGGAGCTGAGAAGAATAATCCCATTCTCAATACAAAAACTGAAATACTTAGGAGTAAACTCCACTCTACAAAGGACCTCTATAAAGAAAACTATAATATGCTGAAAAAAGAAATTGAAGAGGAAGTTATAAAATGGAAAGACATCCCTTGTTCTTGGATAGGCAGAACTAATATTGTCAAAATGGCTATACTGCCAAAACTAATATACAGATTCAACATTATTCCTGCAAAATACCAGCAAATTTTTTCACAGAACTTGAGAAAACAATCCTAATATTCAGATAGACACAAAAGAGACCCAGAATAGCCAAGGCAATTCTGAACAAGACAAAAACAGGTGGCATTATGATTAAAGACATCAAGTTATATTATAGAGCAACAGTGATAAAAAGAACATGTGGTACTGGCACAAAAATGGACAAGTTGACTAACAGAATAGAACAGAGGATCCGGACACAATCTCAGGTACCTTTAACTCTCTGATCTTTGACAAAGGGACCAAAAACATACACTGCAGGAAGAATAACCCCTTCAATGAATGGTGCTGGGAGAACCTGTTATCCACATGCATCTAGACACTCCCTTAATGCCGGGTAGTAAAGTCAAATCAAATGAGTCAAAGATCTAGATATTAAAACAGAAACACTGAACCTCCTGGAGGATAAAATAAGTAACCCTCGTGAAGACACAACCATGGGCAAAGATTTTCTCAATAGAACACCTGATGCAAAAGGAATAATCCCCAGAAGCAACATATGAAATTATATCAAATTTTAAAATTTCTGCATGATAAAGAAAACAACAGAGTGAAGAGACAACTGATAGAAGAGAATTCTTTAAACCACCTTAATCTTGTACAGGAGGCCAATAACTAGAATATACAAAGAACTGAAAGAAAAATAGATCCTTCAAAATCAAAGGCCCAACTAAAAAATGGGCAATTGAAATGAATAGACAGTTCTCAGAAGAAGAACAACAAATGGCCAGCAAGTACATGAAAAACATAATCAACATCCTCAGCTATTAGAGAAATGTAAATCAAAACAACACTCTGATACCATCTTATCCCAGTGAGAATGGATTCTATCAATAACTCAAAAAGCAGTAGTAGGTGGTGGCAAGGATTCAGGGGAAAAGAACCCTGTTACATTGCTGGTGGAGCTGAAAACTTGTACAACTGTTATGGAAAGCAGTATGGAAGTTCCTCAGAAAACTGAAAATAAATTATTCCATGTGACCTAGTGACAACTCTTCTGGTTAGCTTTCCAAAAGTGTTAAAAGTAATATATAACTGATACATGCATACCCACATTTATAGCAGCAAAACTAATAATATTTAAATCATGAAAGATGCCAAAATATCCCCCAATAGGCCAACAGATAAGTGGTATATATATATATATATATATATATATATATATATATATATACACACACACACACACACACACACTGTGGGGTACTACCGTGCCATAGAGACATGAGCAAGAAGAGAGAAATGAAAACATCCGGTTGATAGAAAATACAGCAAGGTGGACTTAGAACAGAGCACAGTGAACCACACCCACCGAGGGGATAATGTGGATTCCCAACTTTGATTCCACTTGTGGAAAGGGACATGCTTGTAGACAGAATTCTCTGATGTCATTAAATTCAATGTACTTAGATTTTGAAGACAAGAACACTGGTGTACAATTCTGATTATATTTATTACCGATATTTTCATCACAGATACACCAAAAATGTAACCACCTTGAAGTATGAAGAAGCTAAATCCTCATTTGTTTGGGAAACACCATCATAGAGCTGATCTTGGTAGTACTGGTGGTTCCAAATACAGCTCTACTTGGTGCAGGGCTCAGTGTCATCATACGCAGGGTCTTCTTCACTCAGAACTAATGGGGATCCTTTCTCTTCTGTGCTGTGCTGGGCAGCTTCTCTTAGTGATGGGCGGGAGAAGCCTGAAACAGTGAAGAGAACCCTAATTTTAGTGGTAACAAAAAAGATCGTACAGGGTCCTCTTATAAAAGGGAATGCTAGTACACAGTAGGTCTAAAATAATCATGAGGACACAGTTTCTCTGAAAGATGGAATGGCGCTGCCTCATACTGACTCTGCTCTATAAAATCCTGTCATGATGTAACATCCTGTCATGATGTAACACTGAATAAGGAGAAGGGTCGATAATGTCAGGGACGGGGGAAGAGGTAGGAACTCATTCTGGTACACAAAGGCTGGTTCCATCTTGAGAAATGAAGGTAGGAGAGGACATGGCTAGCTTTACTCAGTACCTCATGACAGTCCACACTTGACCTAAAGGGTCACTGATTCCCGGACAAATGCCAAGAATAGCAGCTCAAGCAAATCCCACAATCTCCTGCTCCCATAAAACCACGACTATACATGAAAAGGAAGCTTGGAAATCACAATTGTCAATATATATGCACACAATTCTGGAGCACCTAATTATGTAAACCAAAAATTACTAGATTTGAAAGGATACATAGGCCCCAATACAATTGTAGTAGGGGACTTTTATACTCCACTAGCACAAATAGATACATCAACCAAATAAAAAATCCACAAAGACATACAACTGCTGAAAGATACTCTAGAAAACTTGGACATAACACACATTTACAGAGTCTTCCACCCAACATCAACTGACTACACGTTCTTCTCAGCAGCACATGGAACATTTTCTAAAACAGACCACGTCCTAGGGCATAAGTCATGCTTAAGCAAGTATAAAGGGATAGAAATAGTCCCCTGCATACTCTCAGACCATAGTGGAATAAGACTGGAACTTCACAGCAGCAGAAACAGAAGAAAATACACAAAGCACGTGGAGACTTAACAACTTACTACTGACCAAACAAGAGATCACGGAAGAAATCAGAGAAGAAATCAAACACTTCATAGAGTTAAATGATGATGAAAGTACATCATATCAAAATCTGCGGGACACAATGAAAGCAGTCCTTAGAGGAAAATACAGAGCCATAAATGCACACATCAAAAGAACAGACCAGTCACAAATCAATTCGCTAATGATGCACCTCCAGGACCTAGAGAAACAAGAACAACTTAACCCAAAAGGCAGCGGAAGAGAAGAAATTACAAAGGTCAGATCTGAAATAAATGAGACTGAAATTAAAAAGACAATAAAAAAGATTAATGAGAGTTACCGGCTCCCCCGCCGCTGGAGGTCTCTCAGCCCGCTGGGCGCGATCCTCCGTCGCCCGCGCCGGCCAGGGCTGGCGGCTCCGGGATCCAGCGCCCGGCGCATGGCGGCGGGCTACGGACGTGCGCTGCCCGGGCGGTCTGGGCAGACTGGCGGTTAGTGCCCGGTTCCACGCGGGGAGGGGCGGCACGCCGGGCGCGGCGCGACCTCGGCGCCCGGCGGAGACGGCGGGGCTCTCGGGTCCGTGCGCAGGCCGGATCCGCCCGGTCCCCCGGGGGGCGACGGCCGGCCGCGCGCCCTGGTCCCGGGCGCCCCCGGCTGGGGAAGCTGCGGCAAGCCGACCATGTCTTCCGCTCGCGTCCCGGCGCCCGCCGCGCCCTCCCGGGACGAGCCGCTCCTGGCGGCCGCGGAGAGCCAGCCCTGGAGCCGCCGCCCCCTCCGAGCGCGAGGGCCCGGAGGCGGCGCGGGCCGCGGGGGCGCGCGGGGAGCCGGCGCCGGCGTCGGTGCTGGGACGCAGCGTGCCCCAGGCGACCGTGCCCGTGAGGCCGCTGGCGCTGCACCTGGCGCTCGGGGCGCGCGGCTCGGGCGGCCCCTTCGGCGGGGAGCCGTCGGCCGAGGACGCCCGGGAGGAGCCGGCCGCGCCGGTCCCTGAGGAGAAGCTGCAGCCGCCGCCTCCGAAGGAAAACCCCGGGACCAGAAGGCCGCCTCCGCACCTGCGGGCCGCCGGATCGGGCGCGCCGCCGGCCCCGCTGGAAGTCCTGGAGCCAGCAGAGCTCAGCTCCCCAAAACTTACAAAAGCAGGAAAACCCAAGACAAAGAAATCCAACAAGGCCAGTGATTTTAGCGATATGGCTAATTGGCCAACACCAAGTGAACTAGTGAACACTGGAAAAACCTTTTTGCAGTCTCAGAATGTCATGAGCCGAGGAAACAAAAAGCCACAAATGAGAAAAGAAAAAGAAGAGAAAGTTGAAAAGAGAAATAACAGTGAGAGCAAAGAAAACTGGGAAACAAAATTAGATGGTCCTGGTGAAAATGTCAGTGAGGATGAGGCCCAATCAAGTAACCAGCGAAAGAGAGCTAATAAGCACAAATGGGTACCACTCCACTTAGATGATCTCAGGCCAGACAGTCAAGAAAGACCTGGATCTCGGCACGGCTCAAGATGTCAAGCTGAAGCAAATAAGTCAGCACATAATAATAGGAGAAATGATACACGCAGTTGGAGGCGAGATAGAGAAAAGAGAGATGACCAAGATGAAGTGTCCAGCATGAGAAGTGACGGTGGTCATATCCAACGCTCCTTCAGAGGCCGAGGAAGAGGCCGTGGCTGTGGAAGAGGACAAGGCAGAGGAAATCCTCAATTAAATTTTGATTATACATCTGGTTACCGAGAACACGATGAAAGGAGTGATCAGCCATTTCAAACAGAACTTGGTACCAGTATGGTGTATTACTATGTCGATAGCACAAGTGTACAGGTATATCCTGTGGAGGAAGCGCTACTTAAAGAGTATGTTAAGCGTCAAATTGAGTATTACTTCAGTGTAGAAAATTTGGAGCGAGACTTCTTTTTTTGGAGGAAGATGGATGAGCAGGGTTTCTTGCCTATCTCTCTGGTTGCTAGTTTTCACCGTGTCCAGGCTCTCACCACAAAACTGAATCTCATATTAGAGGCACTGAAAGATAGCACAGAAGTAGAAATTGTGGATGAGAAAATGAGAAAAAAGGTAGAACCAGAAAAATGGCCATTCCCAGGCCCTCCTCCACAAAGCGTGCCACAAACAGATTTCTCTCAACTGGTTGATTGTCCAGAGTTCACACCAGGCCAAACATTTTGCTCTCATACAGTCAGGGTGATGATCTACTGATGCTCTTGGATGTCATTTGATCGGAATATGCAGTGGAATAGGTGACTCACCGAAATGCCACTGTAAATCTTGGAACAAAGCGTGCTGCAGAAATGAAAGCGACCAGACTGTCTCCTGTGCAGGAATGTCTCCCCCCAACCTCTTGTGGAGGAGGTTGAGCCAACACTACAGTGGAGGCAACTACCTTTGCGATGCTGATGGGAGACAGACCAGATGACTGCTGTTTATTATAGGAGCAGCCCACTTCTATGTAATTGGCCTGGGTTGCATGGGCTTTTATTTATAGTGGGAAAGATAATTATTATCATTGTGGAACTATTGCAAGACTCTTTTGTATTTGTGTTGACATCAATAAAGCAGGAAAAGAGAAGATTGAGTAGCATCTCCCAGATTGTTAGGTCTTTTGCTATTTGATTTGCTCTTTAGTACAGTGTATGTTGTGCAACAAACCTGTTATATTTGACATGGACTTAAGATTTACTAATGTGGACATCTAGTGGGTAAGAAATTGAAGAAATGAACTTTACTCTTGAGAAAATGTATTTTTGATACATCAATGAGTGACCTGTCCATCAACCAAACATTAATGGACAGTCTCTTATATATTTTTATCTCATATTTATCAGTCTTCTGTTTCTAATTATAGCAGACTAATTGGGCAAGTGTTTTAAAGTTGAAAAATCGCATTGTTTAGGGGGTTTTTGTTTTTAAATAATACAATGGTTGATTGTATAAGTTAGGTTTATTTATTGTACAAACTTGGGGTCCAAGATGACATTTTTAACCAGCATATTAATAATCATTGGTAAGTTGGATAATATAGAAAAAGCTTTTTCCACAGGATAGTTAAGTTAGTCAAGTTGGTGATGCCACTATTTATGTATTATTAATAAAATTACAAGAAAAAAAGTTAATGAGTCAAAGAGCTGGTTCTTTGAAAGAATTAATAAAATCGACAAACCTCTTGCCAACCTCATCAAGAAAAGGAAAGAAAAGGCACAGGTTAGCACACTTATAAACGAAAGGGTGAAGTTACAACAGACTCTGCAGAAATCCAGAATATTACAAGAAATTACTTTGAACACCTGTATTCTAACAAATTGGAGAACTGGGAAGAAATGGATGACTTTCTAGATACATATAAAATACCAAAATTAAATGAGGAAGGTATAAAAACCTTGAACAACACCAATACACACAAAGAAATTGAAGCAGTAATAAAAGCTCTACCTACAAACAAAAGTCCAGGCCCAGAAGGATTCACAACAGAATTTCTTCAGTACTTTAAGGAAGAACTTACTCCAATCCTCCTCAAACTATTTTGTTAAGTAGAAAGTGAAGGAACTCATTTCTCGAGGCTAGCATCACACTAGTCCCAAAACCAGACAAAGACTTAACCAGGAAGAAAAATTACAGACCAATATCCTTAATGAATATAGATGCAAAAATCCTCTGGCAAACAGAATCCAACAAGTAATCAGAAAGATCATACACCATGATCAAGTGGGCTTCATCCCTGAGATGCAAGGCTGGTTCAACATACGTAAATCAATCAATGTAAAACACTATATCAACAAAAGCAAAAACAAAAACCACATGATCATCTCTAGTGATGCAGAAAAAGCCTTTGACAAAATCCAGCACCCCTACATGATAAAAACACTGAGAAAAATAGGTATAGAAGGGCCCTGCCTAAAACTCATAGAAGCCATATATGCTAAGCCAACTGCAAATATCATAGTAAATGGAGAAAAGTTGAAATCCTTCCCTTTCAAATCAGGAACAAGACAAGGATTCCCACTCTCACCACTTCTATTCAACATAGTTCTTGAAAAACTGGTCATAGCAATAAGACCAAAAAAAATGAAATAAAGGGAATCTGAATCAGAAAGGAGGAAATCAGACGCTCCTTATTTGCAGATGATATGATTATCTACATGGAAGACCCTAAAAACTCCACTATGAAACTCCTAGAAATAATAAAAAAAAATTAGCCAAGTCACAGGCTACAAAATTAACACTAAAAATTCAATAGCTTTTCTCTATACTAATAATGAACTTATTGAGCAAGAACTCAGAAAAATAATTCCATTCTCAATAGCTCAGCAAAAAATTAAATACCTAGGTGTATACCTAACCAAAAAAGTGAAAGACCTATATAAAGAAAACTACATTACATTAAAGAAAGAAGTTATAGGAGACATTAGAAAATGGAAAGGCATCCCTGCTCTTGGATAGGCAAAATAAATATAGTCAAAATGACTATACTACCGAAACTGATATATAGATTCAATGCAATTCCTATCAAAATACCTACAAGTTTCTTCAAAGAACTTGAAACAACAATCCTTAAATTCGTATGGAACCAAAAGAGACAAAGAATAGCCAAAGCAATCCTGAGCAACAAGACCAAAGCAGGAGGCATTACAGTTCCAGACATCAGGCTATACTGTAAAGCCATAGTTGTAAAAACAATTTGGTACTGGCACAAAAATAGACAGATAGACCAGTGGAACAGAATTGAAGATACAGAGACATACCCAAATACCCTCAATTACTTAATCTTCGACAAAGGGGCCAAATGCATACAATGGAAAAAGGACCACCTGTTCAACAAATGGTGCTAGGAAAACTGGACATCCACATGCAGAAGAATGAATCTAGCCACACACCTATCACCATGCACCAAAATCAAATCAAAGTGGATCAAAGACCTAGACATTAAAAATGAAACACCAAACCTTCTAGAAGACAAATTAGGTAAATTTCTAAAAGACATAGGGGTAGGCAAAGACTTTCTTGACATGACACCAAGAGCAAAAGAAACTATCCCAATTATCAACAAATGGGATCTTGTCAAAGGAAAGGAAACCATCAACATTGTAAAAAGAGATCCAACAGGCTGGGAAAAAATATTTACCACCAATACCTCAGACTGGAAGCTCATAACTAGAATATACAAGGAGCTGAAGAAAAGTAAGCCTACCAAAATAAAGGATCCTGTTGAAAAGTGGGCAAATGAAATGAAGAGGCAGTTCACTCATGAAGAAGTACAAGTGGCCAATAGGTACATGAAAAGATGCTCAACATCTCTAGCCATAAAAGAGATGCAAAGCAAAACAACACTAAGATACCATCTCACTCCAGATAGAATGGCCTGTATCAACAAGTCAAATAGCAATCAGTGCTGGAGAGGCTGTGGGGAGAAAGGAACCCTCCTGCACTGCTGGTGGGAATGTAAATTTGTACAACCCCTTTGGAAAGCAGTAAAGAGAGCTCTCAAAAGACAAGATATAAATATCCCCTTCCATCCAGCAACACCCCTCCTGGGAATATATCCAAAAGAGGTCAAAACAACACACAATAGAGATATTTGTATACCCATGTTCATAGCAGCACAACTAACAATAGCTAAAATATGGAAGTCACCAAAATACCAGTTAACAGACCAGTGGATACACAAATTGTAGTATTTATACACAATGGAATACTACGCATCAATAAAGTCCAACAGCGTGGAGGCTTTTACATGCAAATGGAAGAAACTTGAGAACATCATGCTTAGTGAAGTGAGTCAGAAGCATAAGGTGAAACATGGAATGGTCTCTCTGATATGAGAGTCCCAGAGCACAACTCCTATGGAACTTAAAACAAAAAACAAAGTGAACAGGGGATCAGGTAGGGGAGCAGGGAGGGAGGGGAGGGGTGGGGGAGGGACAAAAGGAGAGTGGGAAACCCCTTGTCACCTTGACAAGATACATATGTGAATAAAGGCTCAACTCCATTGTAAACCTTAAATTTTTCATGTATACACATCAATAAAATGGGGAAAAAATTTTAAAAAGAAAAGGAAGCTTGGTCTTACAAAAGGATGTCATAGGCCCACTGAATGATGAGAGAAAATTCTCCCTCGTGGTGATTAAGTGATATCACCCCTTCATTAAGGCCACTGTGCACAGAGCACTGAGAATGCCAAATCTCAGCTTCAAATATTTGGTTATATGATTCCTACAAAATAAATGTTTAAAGCTCATAGATTTAATTTACCTTACTATTTGAAAAAGTTCCCTATTAATTTGCAAAAAGAAGAAGGAGTCCTCATATTTACTGTCAGATCACATGTGTTACTTTTGGATGTAAGCATGAGGACAAAGACTGTGCAACTCACATGTGTCTACTACATATGCCAGACAGCAGAAGTAGACAAAGAACACCATGCAGTTATCCTCTCAGAAGAGTTGGGCTAACTATTTAAGAAAAGGGGCTGGAGGGATGGCACAATGGCTAAAGTGCTTGCCTTGCAAGTGGGAGGCGGAGAGTTTGATTTCCCAGTACCACATAAAGTCAGATGTGGTGGCACTTGCCTGTAATCTCAGCACTTAGTAGGCTGAGACAAGAGGATTGCCATGAGCACAAGGCCATCCTGGGCTACACAGTGAGTTCAGGACCAGCTTGGGCTACAGAGCGAGACCCTGTCTCAAAAAAATTAAAAATTAAAAAACCAAAAACCAAAAAAACTCAAGGCAGGAACTTGTGAGAGCTGACATCATCAAGGTCTACACAGCTACTTAGACTCTTTCAGTGAAACAAAACCTCACAACTGGTAGGTCCAAACTCACATTTCCCACCAGGAGCTAAGATGAGTGAGGCAGAGACGTTCACTCACCTGTCTGATGATACCTGGCATCACCTTGCTCTTGTGGGGAAACATACTTCTCAGTCACCCCAGGTGTGGGAGGAATTTCAGGAACATGTGCTTCTTCTACATCATCATACCCGTCCCCTGGGGCACTGACAGCCTGCTCCGGAAGTTCTGAAAACAGACAAGCAATAAGGTAAAGAGCTAAATATGAGTTATCCTAGGTGATCCTTAAGTGCCTTCTAATACAGAGATTCTAATAGCTGGTAAATATGGTGTCAGCATTACAGTATTAGCACTGTTCTGGAGTTTCCCTGACCATCGAATCTGCAATCCAGGCTTTGACTGTCCCAAGGTCTAGCCTTGCTGGGAAGAGAGTTTTCAGTGCTCCAGCTCAGCTGGGAAGCAAGCCAAATGCATCCAGGTACTAGGTCAGTTAAAAATTAAGGAAGAAAACTCAGAGATCTCTACAGAACCTTCTAAAATCCTCATTTTCAAAACTCTTAGCTCCATTGTTTACCTCAGGGTTAAATGCTGATGCCCCCCTTCTCTGGGTGAGGTAAAGTCTTATTTAAAATCCCAGCCATGCTGTCTCTCTCCTCAATAAAAATCTGTATCTTCTGCTTTAATCAGTTGTCCCTGGGTCTTGGTTCTATGTGGCACCTTTACCACCCTGCCCACTCTGCAGTGTGACAAAGGTCATCATATCCTAAGGGTTTCCAAAGGCAGGTGTACGATCCCAATATCTAAGAAACCACTTAAAAATTCTAAGTATGTGCAGGTAAGTAATATTTTACTAAAATAGTCTCTAATGCCAGAAAAGATACAAAAATTACAACATTCTGAGTTCTGGGTACTAACTTAAGTCTACAGCTCTCAATGAAACCCACACTATGTCCATGTGAGACACTGAAGGAAACTGACATGAAACAGAAAGCCAGGCTCCTCCATGTGCTCTCTGAAGCAGTGGGAGACACAGAGCAGTTAGAAAGGGGGCATTTCAGTTATTGTCACACAGAGGCCAGCAATTCCACCGCTGCAAATGAGGACGGATGGATTCCAGCCCCTTTGGTGATCTACTGACCTTAATCCTCCATTCACACACGGCCCAGCTAGTCATAACTCACCTAGAGTATCCATTTTTGCGGAGTGTGGAAGGTCTAGCAGGGGAGGGAAATTCTGGTCTCTGCAGAGCAGAGTTCTGAGTAGATGGTACATGTAGGTCCCAAGAACTCCATGTTCTTTTTCATGTATCGATATTAATATATAGTGCAAAATATCCTCATCTATTCATATTTCACTGTATTTAAGAATACAAATCATGCTTTCTTACTTCTGCACTGAGAAATTTTTATATTTCCAAGGTGCTTTTTTAACCTTTAGATAGCCTTGAATGTATTATACTATATTTGGTGATTTTTCTGTGATCCAGTAGAAACAGCTATGGATACCAAGATAACTGAAGATGATCTTTCTCATTGTGAGGCCATAGAGTAGTTAGACAGAAAACAATTGTTGTAAACTGAGGATGTGTGGACATTCTATCCTAATCCTAGATGGATGTTCTCCCCAGATAAGATTCTTCCTCCTCATTCATCATCCAAGTGTTTACTACCTGGGGCAGATTCAGGGTCTCCCATCTCTTTGTTGTCCCCCATGTAATAAGGCAGCTTAGTTGCTGAGTCTTCAGACAGGTTTCCTGGGAGAAAGAAAAATACCGTATACACTCACACAGGGAGGCCCGTGTTAAGTTCAGAGAAATGTTGAAGTTTATGAATTTCAAGGAGAGGGCTTGGAGCTCCTGTCTTAGGAGGAAGCTGAGTGTGAGAGCTTGGATGATTCCCGGAGGCTGTTTCCTGAAGAGTTCCCTAACAGAAAGTGTAAGGTACACACCTGGCCTGTCAAACAGGTTCTCCTTCTGTAGTTCCATGAGGTAATCTATCTCCTCATAAAAGGCCTCGTCCCGTGGATCTCCTAGAGTAGATAAGGCTGAGAAAAAGTAGTGTCAGTTCAGACATTGCTCCTGAGAACAATTCCATATCAATAGGCAAAACCTTCTCTGTCCTCAATGTCCACCCTCAGGGATACCCATGGACCACTACATTGTTTTGTTGACCATCTGCTGGATTAGAAGTAGGTCTCCCTACCCTCACTTAGTCCTGTACTTGGTCAAAATGACACTGGCCACATGGGAAACCATCTGTTGTAGAGATTCCCACATTCAACCCAGAACCAAGAATTCAAGTCTTTAGTCTTCGAGTTGATTGTGCAGAAGGCTGTTTCTGATATCATGACAATGGAGATTAAAGCATGAGGACATTCTAAACTGTGCTACCACTCTGGTGCTGTTTGCACATACTTTCCAGGCCTTCTGCATCCCACAGCCCTACCTTGGCGTTCTGCCCTCCGTCTGTGTAGCTGAGTCCCCAACATGACGAGGACCAAGAGGAGAAGGGCTCCAAGGGTGATGCAGAGGGTCTCAGATAAGGAGAAGACACCAGAGACAGGAGATGACCCTGACCTGGTGGCTGAGGAGGAAACAGGCACATGAGTGAACAGAGAGAGACATAAGCCCAGGACAACCTGTTAATGTAGTCACTGCCCGGCACTCCAGGACCAGGAGGTCATTACATCAGACAGAATGCATGTGGCTGTCCTCAAACACGTAGCAAATCAGGTCCTAATTGGTGCTATGTTCACTGCATTCTGACTGGGGCTGCAAGAGTTTTCTCTACAGTCAATGCTGGTCATGTTTTAAGCCTCATTATTATTTGACGTTAGGAAAACTTCATGGCTGCTTCTAAAAGCTCATCTGCAGGCCTACGGCAACATCACCAAAAGTGTGCCGATCTCTTAGTGTGGTTCCCTCATCATCAGAGTAGCTCCTCTACCACGTGGCTCAGAGCAGAAGACCCACTTACTTCTTCTAGCTGTTGGAGGCACTGTTGTTCTTTCACCTGTAGAGCAGAGCAGGAAAGTGAGGTCACTGTCCTAGTTTGGCTGGATAGTCGCTGGAATACACCTCCCCAGATGTTGGGAGCTCACAGCCCAGCCTCTTCAGAGCCAGAGCACAGACAAAGGGCAGGCTAGCATGGAATCTTGGGCACACCCGCCTGCACCCCAGCCTACCCCGGCCCGCCACTCACCTGCACACCTCACGCCCGCGTCCTCCTCGTGCTTGCAGTCGCTCTGTCCCCAGGCCGCCCTGGCACAGGCCCACAAGGAGGACTCCCTGCCCCCGCACTGCACCTCGTCCAGCCAGATGCTTCCATTTCCTGGGCCGAAGGCGGCCTTCCCGGGGGCCTCCAGGGCAGGGCCACAGCCCAGCTGCTGACACACCACCTGGGCCTCTGCCAGGCCCCAGGAGTCATCGCACACTGTGCCCCAGGCGCCCTCGTGCCACACTTCCACGCGCCCTGAGCAGCTGCTGTCGCCTCCCCTGAGCCTCAGCTTCTCTCTGTCTGGAAAGGCAGCAGCACCTCCTCTTAGCCCCTGGGGGAGGAAGGACCCTGGGAGCCTTGGTGGGGGGCGGGGGGGGGGGGCTGAGGTACCTGTGCAGGGGGCAGCAGCTGGACAGCTCCTGGGTCTCCTTCCTGCAGAAGTACACAGTGGGGCAGCCTGGGTCAGTGGTGGCTGTGGTTGGTTTGTCCATTGGAGAAGCTCCTAGAGAGTCTCATGCCTGATAAAGTCTCACAAATTCTGAGGACAATGAGCTAGCTGCATAACCCATGCCATTTCTGCTAAGTAGGCTAATTATAGACCCCTGTGACACCGTCTCTTGCTGTTTTCTGACCCGAGACACCAATGACACATGCCAGTTTCATTACTGCAGGTAGGTCACCCTGCCACAGTCAACACATTCATCCACTTAACAATTAAATGAATGTATTTTCAGGATAGAAAAGATTATATAGAAGAGAAAGTGATCAAACGAGGACCTCACTGAAGACTTGACATGACCCAGTAAGTATGTGGTTTTTCTTGACATGAACGTTGGCGAGATCTCCACAGACAAAGATGACAGAACTTGCATTTATTATAGAATTGAAAGAAAAGAAAAATAAAGAAATGAAGTAGAATTGAGCCTAATTCACTGGGCACCTATAGAGACAGGATCTGAAATGCAGAATCATAACTTGGAAGAATAAGTTAGAGTTAAAGGTTTCATGGAAGGATTCAAACACTCAGGTTTTGAAACTAAATTTTAGATGCTCATCAGGCATTGCAGAGGGGATATCAGTCCACAATGAGCATCAGGTTAGAGGTGAGGGTGGAGGAGTTGTACAACTGGGAGCTGTGGGGGTGATGACAGCATCTAAGGCCTTGGACCTTGGTGAGGTCATCTAGTGAGTGGCAGGGTGACCCTGAGAAAGATGGATAGTCTGAGGCTCAGCCCTGAGGAGATTTACCTCTAGAGGCTGGACAGAGGCAGGGCCACCCAGAAAGTTGCACCATTAAGAGGAATTGATTAGGCGGAGTGACCATGAGGAAAAGAGTAAAAGAAAAATGGAAGTTAACTTGTTACTGCTGAGAAATCAAGAATAGTTAGTAGGGACTTAGTTTCCCTGTTTTTGTGTTCTTACCAATTCTGAGAAGTAGCAGAGTTCAGGACTTAATTTTAAAACCTCTGTAGGTACCAAAGTCTGGGACAGTGACATTGACAATAATTTTAGAGGGTTTGGCTGTGAAGGGGAGAATAAGGGATTGGGGTCGTGACAACAGACGGAGATTGGGTGGGGGAAGAAGGTTTATTCATTTTTTTCAAGATGAGGGAAATTTTTACACTTGTGTGTATGTTGGATATATGTATGTATGTAATAGAACCAAGGGGTAGAGAATTATGGTGTGGAGAAAATGTCCACAGTTGAAGAAGTCAAGTCTCAGAAGAGGTGAGTATGCTATTATGGTTTGGATCTGGAATGTACCTCAAAAGTCCTGTGTATTTCAATGTTGTGGGTTGCATATAGATTTTACATGCTGTTAGGAGGTGGGCCCGGATGGGAGGGGCAGGTCACTGAGGGTGTGGCAGATCATGGACAATATTGCTGGGAAAGAACCACTTGTCCTGGCTTCTCCCCAAGCCTTGATTCTTTCTCTTGTGATGCTGTGAGCAGTGATTCTCCACAAGAACCTTGAAACTGTGAGCTAAAATGAACCTCTCTTCCTTTCAGCGGCAGGGTTGGTATTTCTGTCCCAGCAATGATAAAGTAACTAAGACAGATCTGCAACTGAAGGAGAGAGGAGGGCTGAGGCTGTTGATGCAGAAGGCCAGCAGAAAGCCAGCAGCAGATACAAGTCAAAGTTTAGTAAAGAAAGATAGTGGGGGCACTTCCAGTCAAGTCATTGGGTGAGTAACAGAGCTATGCAATGTCTCCTAGGGGACTCACTTAAAAAGTTGAGACTATAATTAAAAACCACCTGTCCAACTTAGGTACATGAGGAATAAGTGCCTCAATAATTGAGAGGAGGCCATGGAAAGGTCAGAAATCCCAAAGACACATTGGAGTCAGAAGAAAATAGCAGCCCAGGAAGAAGACCCACACTGACTGAAAGTGACCCAGAGCCACCAGCATCTGTAGACAGAGGGAACCCTGGGGCTTGGAACCGGTGACTAAGGTAAGCATATATCTTGGAGAGGTGGGAATTGACAGTAGCTGGTAGCCCCAGCCTCCAAAAATGAGCCTGAGAGTAGTGGATACTACAAACACACTGAGTACTTCTCCAAGGAAAGGTCTCCTGGAGCCTAGACCAGAAGTAGTGCTCAGCAGCCATAACAGGCAGCGACATAGGTAGGAGCCATTTTTTAAAAAGAGCACAAGCCTGATCTGTTTAGGGTAAAAGAAGGCTCAGAAGACCATATCAGTGCTTTGGGGGCCAGTATTAAAGAGTGCCCAAGAAGAAAATGGCACATGAGACAGCTGTAGAGAGGAAAGAAAGGCTGCTGGCACTCTGAACAGCTTGGGTGGCATGGGGCTAGAAGTGAACAAGACATCTCAGAGGCCATCAGACTTATAGATCCTCCCACACTGCCTACTCCCAGAACAGAAATCAGAAGGATTTTGGCTCCCCCTACACACCCTCAAACCCATTCAAAAAACTTCTTGGTTCAGTCTTTAAAGTGAGGTCTCTCAACAACCGAAACGTGGGAAGAAGACAACAGGACACACAGAGAAATGCCTGAGACCCCAGAATCTAATCTCATGAGCCCTGAAATAGTGGAACTCATGAGGAAGGAAGTCAAAGGGCAAATAAACAAGTTGAACAACCAGTACAAACAAGATATTCTCAAAGAAATGCAAGCAATGATCTGCAAGCTTAAAGAGGAACTTACTAAACAAATAGTGATTTTAATGGATATAAATGTTACTGAGCATATAGAAGCTTTAGTAAATAAGGAAATATTTACCAGATAAAAAGTTGGTTGAGGTAAATAAGGAAATGGAAGCTATGAAGGAACATTTTGATAGAGAAGTGGAAATTTTGAGAAGAAATCTAAATGAAATTCAGGATATGAAAAATTTATTTGAAATCATGAGAAGTCCAGTTGAACATTGTGAGGGCAGAATTTCAGACCCTGAAGACTAGGCTAAGGAAACAAATGCTATTAGGCATGAGTCCAAAATTAGAAATGAGCAAAGTAGCTGTGTCTTAGCTACTTTTTCTTTGCTGCATATGCAATACCTGACATCCACAAATTTAGAGGAGGAAAGTTTTATTTTAGTTGATAGTTTCATTCAGGGGTGGCAAGCAGCAATGGAAGTACATGGTGGAGCCAGAGGTGGAGGCAGCTCCTCACGACCTCACAAACAGGAGGCCAAGTCAGGGCAAGTTGAGACTAGTCCTCCAAGGAAGGCAGGAAGCAGCTTATATATCCATCCACATCTCATCCCAGTGATCAGCCCCTCCTGGATCCAGGTGTGGAAGGTGTGATAAACCTCCACTACATGTCTGTAATCCAATTTATATGCCTGTAGCCCCCTCCTCCAGACTAGGCCCCAATCTCCCAACAGCACATAGTTCCATACACAGTCTATAATATTCAAATACACGAGGCTTTTGGGGGTAATTCCAGATCCAAACCATAATAAACTGGATACAACAGCTGATGGGTAATTCAAAGAGAACCAACCTCAGAATTACATGCTTGGGAGAAAAAGCAAAGACATCACTGGATGTATAAAGAATTGATTCATTGAGATCATGCAAAAAAAAATATATCTCCCAAATCTAGGGGGAAAAAAAACCCTTAATTTTCACATACAAGAAGCCAAATAACCTCAACTAGCAACATAACTCACCATGACATGTCATAATCGATATCTCAGAAATTCAATATAAAGAGAGAATATTAGAAGTAACAAGGGGAAAACAGATATTATTCTACCAATGCAAAACCATTCACATTACTGCAGATTTTTCAATGCAAACTTTAAAGGCCAGGAACAACATTTTTCAAGCTTTAAAGAACACTCAAGCAAGGGTCAACCCAGGTTGTGTTCTGGAAGCAAAATTATTCCTGAAAATTTAAGGAGAAGTAAAAAATTTTCATGACCAAGAATCCCTAAAGAAATTTGCAACCAATAGGCCAGCATTGCAGAAAGTACTTGAGGCAATCTTAGTGAGAAACAGAGAGACTGGCAGCACCAAAGAACACAGAGGAAAGGAAACAGCTGAAGAGAAAGTGTAACAAAACACAGGCACCAATAATTTGATTGGTATCCCACTAAAGCAGTACCAGCTTTCTCACAAAGTCTGTAAAACTCCCCTCATAATTATCATTTTTATTAATATATTAGTTTGCAAAATATATTAATTATACTCAACATGGGGAATTGATACAAAAATCTTAATCTGTCAAACTTTTTAAAGTATATGATATCTATAGATATGTAGCTGAGGGTTGAGTGTAGAAGGCAGTGGGTATGATTTGGTATATTATTAGTTTTTAAAATAATAACAGTTGGTAAATAAGTGATTCTTGGGTCTTTTCTCTGAAGAGGTTGTTGAGTGGTAAAAATTAAAGATGATGTAGCTTTAGTCTGTTGGCTATTAGTTCGATGTGTGACTCTTGAATTTTACTTTTCAATTTCATGCTCTGTAACTAAATTTTAAATAATGCTATTACTAATTTCTTCCTGCTCCTCTTTGGAAAAGAAATCTTAAAAATGTTTGAAATACCTAAATACACCACTCTATCTATTGCTGTATGTGTAATATACTTTTGTAATGCAGACATAAGTTCATTTAATGTAGCAATTCACTTAGTCAATCTTTGATGTATGTGCATCCTAAGAAAACTGATTGATGTAATAATAACCTGAATGTCTTTTGAATATACAAACATTTACCTTTCAATACTTAGCTAAGGAATATGAAATTGAACTTCTTTCTTTTCCTTTCTCACATTTTCTAACCTTATGAATTCCATTGTTATAGTTCGTTTATTATGTGGACTGGTGGTTGTGGCCATGTTAAAGAATCTCAATAAAGATATAGTGAGATAAAAAACGAAACAAACAAAGATAGTGAGTAGGTGGTAGGGCCCACAGATGGCATTTTCTATCTCTCAGTGAAGATTGAGGCAAGATTATCTTTGAAGGGTGGCTTATCTGTGACCCCCCAGTGGTAAAGTAGAAGATCCCTTTGTTCACCAGCCTCTCCACAAGATGTAATCCCAGCAGCTGGAAGAATTTCCTCTCAAAATTTGACCTGGTGACTGCCATCAACACTGCAGTGAGGGCTGCAGCTGTATGGGCCTTTGGTCTCTTTTCTGGGGCCCGGAATGAAGTTCCTACCTACAAAACACTCCCTTGCTTTGTACCAACACTAACCTAGAACTGGTCAGCCTGAGGTTGACGCACTTCAGACAGAAAGTCTGCAGCTCAAGAGGTACATGAATTGGGCTGGCTTCTCCAACCTGTTCCATATCTACTGGAAGGTGCTGGGCACATGGGATGTTCCTAACCTCAGTTTCTGTATCAGAGTTGTGTGATGGCCATAATACCTACAGCCAGGCCGTGGTAAGGTTTAGAATTCATTAAATGAAAAAAAAAAAAAAACCTGGAATGAGAGCGGATAGCAAGTGACTTAATCTCCAATGTCTGATTTCTTATTCTCTTCACTAAGGAAACACAGGTTAGATTGATACAACTGAAGACAGCACAAGCCAAATAGTTGGAAGTATTATCAGAGTATCACTTCATACCCCCATATCCTTAATTCAGTTTTCCTGGTATTTTCCATGTAAGCTACTGTCACTACCAGTTTCTCTACTTCTTAATTTGAGACAAAAAAAGAATATGTGGGCTAGATCATCTAAATTTCAAGTTTCCTTTTGTAGACATACTGTGACTTGGCCCTTAAAAATGAAAATATAAAACCTAACTAACAGTAACCCACAAAGAGAGAGGACAGAAATGTGACAACACACAGCAGGTCACCTGAACACGTGATGTACACTTCGTCCCTGGGAGGGCAAGAGTCCTGTCTCCAAGGGTCAGAAGGACACTGCCACAGGGAGGTGTCAGTTTTCCGACACCGGATTCCATCCACCCACTGGACTCTGGAACTAGGGTCCCTGGGATTAAAAGACTCGAGTTCCCCTCCGTCCCCACAGCCAAGCTGTCTGCAGATCACTGACAAGGTCACAGCTTCCATGGGGCTACGGCAGACGCTGCCCCAGGTCCCGTTGTAGAAAACCTCCAGCCACCCAGCACAGTGCTGGTCCTCGCTCACCATCCTGAGGGCCAGGAACTCTGAAACCAAGAAGAGGAAAACGGGCCAGTGAGCCGTCAGCTCTGCTCTGCTTCCCTTTCACCCTGCCGAGTGAGTCTCCTCGCCGACTCTGCTGAGGAGGGAGAAGCCCCAGCTAGGAGGACAGACTGAGGCTTCTTCCCCTCACACCTCTTTGGACAGCTTGCACCTGACTCTCTTTTCCTACGAAAATGATGCAGTGGAGAATGAACAGGCCGGAACTCTGCCCTGGGTGCTCAGGGGGGAGAAGAAGGCAGATCCTGCTCCCTGAGAAACTTCTCACAGCCCTCGCGAGAGGGCGTGGAGGTGGTGGCGGAGGCCAGGCAGAGCAGCGGAGCTCCAGATGTGTCCACTTCCTAATCTGATGAGCCCATAAATATGCTGCCCCACGTGGCAAAGGGGCTTCACAGACAGACTTCTGACCTTTCAGACCTTTTCTTCTTGAGATTTCTCTGAATCATCCTGAACAACCCACGGGCCCAGCCTAACACCATCTATAGACCCGAGTCCTGACAAAAGATTTTCATATCTGGCTGTGGCCAGGAGATGTGACCAAGAAGAGTAAGAGAGCTCATTAGGTGTGATAAAGACATGAAGACAGGCAGGAGCCAAGAAATTCAGGATCTTCTGAAAGCTGTAAAAGGCAGGGTAATGAGTCCTTCCAGAAACTCCAAAAATGCAGCCCTGCCGACACCTGCTTTCTGTCCAACCAGGCACAGGACAGACCTCTAAACTTCACATGTAAAAAATAATTTGTATTGTTTGAGGCCGATGAGTCTCAGGTAATTTTTGATAGTATTAACAGAAAACTAATACTGTGGGTGTCAAGATTTTGCAACCACTGGAAATTAAAGACTGAGCCCTGCTTTCTGGTGACACCATAGGAAATGACTGTGTCAGGAAATAACTGAGAAGGAAGGAGCAGAACCTCAGCTGCTGCAGGAGGAAGTGACATTTCCTGCTCTTCTCCTGCTAGGAAGAGAGGTGCTGGGGAAGGAGTCTCCTCCATTCTAGCTTTTCTACTGAGACCCTGACATCACTAGATGGCTCAAAGGCCATTACTCACACCCTACCTCCAGGCTGGGAAAGGTATCACACACCTGAACAGATGACCCCTGCGTCCTCCTTGTGCCTGCAGTCGTGCTGGCCCCAGCCCCGGGACGGGCACTCCCACACGTGGGACTCTGCTCCTGTGCAGCTCAGCTCGTCCAGCCAGATGGGTCCTGACCCTGCCCCAAAGTGAGCAGAGCCAGTGGCATTGAGGGCCACCCCACAGCCCAGCTGCCTGCACACCACGTGGGCATCTCTCAGGTCCCAGCCGTCATCACACACGGTGCCCCAGGAGTCCTGGTGCAGGATCTCCACTCGCCCTGCACAGTGGCCACCTCCATCCACTAGGCGCATCTGGGGGCTGTCTATGGAGAGACATAGTTTTGTTAGTGGCCATGGGCACAGAGAGTGTGAGGGTGCTGTCCGGGGGTGTCCTCACCTGAGCAGTTGGCAGCCTGTCCTTCTAAGGCTGCAGAGCCTGCTGAATCAGACAGGGAGTTCTTGCACTGGGGCAGCAGCTGGGTCTGGCTTCCTGAAAAGAGGAGAGAACAGAGACCTGGATGAAAACAGGATCATTCTAGTGACAGCAGCTGGGATGAAAACCAGGGCGCAGCAGCAGTAATGGCCTGTGTCTAGAGCTCAACCTCTGTATGGAAATTTCTTATTCTGACTTTCTGAATACACTAGGCTTTTTATCAGTGTAAGCCAACCACTAGAACAGCTTAGGAAAGTGGCTATACTATTGGGAATCATTGTGGAGCCTCAGAGCAAGTTTTAAAGAAAGGTTTTCAGAGAGATGAAAAGGACCCGGGTGAGATGCCTCATGCTTGAGATATCCACCTTCCACAGGAAAATGCTAGGACATATGTAAAGTTGTAATGATTCAGGAAGTTTATTACTGGAACAAGGCTAGAAACAGCAGAATGGAAGAGTAGAGTAAAGAAACAGACTCAGATACACATACACTGTGTGTGGCACCTGTATCTCCACAGTGGGAAAAAAAACCTTCTCAGGCAAGTGTTTTGAGTCTGTGGAATCTGAGTCTATGGGACACAAACAACGGAAGGAAATCTTCTCATACCTTTAACAAAGATTGATCCTAAATGTGTCACTCAAGAACACGCAAGAGAAAAGTGATTGAACTTTACAGGCAATCCTGGAAAATATTTTAATGATGTCTGCATAGGCAAACTCTCTTAAAAAGTATTTAAGAACCTTGAGGATATAAGAAAATGTCGATAATTTGTACTTCATGAAAAATTTGACTTTAAAAATCTATTGTATAATTCAGCATTAAAATGAAGCACAAAATTGATAACCCAAACTAAAGAACTATACGTGTTATGGTTTGGATCTGGAATGTCCCACAGCGGTCTCATGTGGACTTCTGGTCAAGATGGTGGCCAAGTAACAGAGCTGCACAACATCTCCTCATAGACCCATGTGAAAAGTTGAGAATATAGTAAAAAACTGCCAGTTTAATGTAGCCAGGACAGGGATGAATGCTCCAACAATGAAAGGAGGCCATGGGAAGATCAGAATCCCCCAAAACACATAGGAGGCAGAGGCAGACAGTACTACAGGAAGTCGCCTCAGGCTGACTGCAAATGGATGGGAGCCACCGGCTTTGCGGATGGAAGAAAGTTCTCATGGAGCCCAGAACCTCTGAACAATCTAAGGTAGGAAGGAGTGCCCCAACAACTGAAAGGAGGTCATGGGAAGTCCAGAAATCCCAAAGACATATCCTAAGTGGAGGAAAACAACAGACCAGGAAGCAGCTCACATTCCTAGACAGAGGAAAGCCCAGAGCCCAGAACCTCAGGGTGAGGCAAGCGAGAATCTGGGAGAGGTGGGAATTGACAGCAGCAGGTAGCCCCAGCCTCCATACAACAAGCTTTTGGGGAGTACAGACTACAAACACAATGTGAGCTTTTCATAGAAAAGGCTCCTTGGAGCCTAGATCGGAAGAAGAGCTTGGCAGCCATAACAGGCAATGACTCAAGCAGGAGCCATCGTCAGACAAAACAAACAAAAAAAGAGCCTGAGGCTAAACTGTTTAGAGTAAAAGAAATATTAGAAGAGCACACCAGAGCTTTTGGGGTCAGTCTTAAACAGTGTCTAGGAAGAAGCTGGCACATGTCACAGTTGCAGAGAGGAGAGAAAGGCCACTGAACCCAAGAATGGCTCGAGTGGTAGTGGGAGCATCTCTGAGGGTGGACAGCCCTGTCCTCAGGGGTAGAGGCCGGGATAGGAGGGAGAGCTTTGCTGAGGGGGCTGGAGCAAAACAAGATACCTCTGAGGTCATCATATTATTAGGCCCTCTCTCATTGCCTATTCCCAGAACAGAACTCAGAGGAATTTTGGCTCCCCACACCCCACCCGCAACACCCTCATAGCTATTCTGAGAAAATTCTCAGATAGGCCTTTAAAGTGAAGTCTCTCAACAACAGAAACATTGGTGGGGGGGAGGCAACAGGACACCACAGAAATGCCTAAGACCCCAGAAATTAATGTCACAGGCCCTAAAATAGTGAAACTCGCCAGGAAGAAAGTCAAAAAGCAAATAGGTGATTTTAGCAGCCAGTCCAAACAAGATATCCTCAAAGAAATGTAAACAATGATCAGTGGTCTTAAAGAGTAACCTACTAAACAAATAGGGGTCCTAATGGATGCAATGCTTACTGAGCATGTAGAAGCCACAAATGGTAAATTGACTGAGGGAAATGAGGAAATGAGAGAGATAAAGCAACATTTGATAGAGAAGTGGAAATTTTTTTTTTTTTTTTTTTTTTTTTTTTTTTTTTTTTTTTTTTTTTTTTTTTTTTTTTTTTTTTTTTTTTTTTTTTTTTTTTTGCTACTGCACACACTGAGCTTGGATATAGAGGGAAGAGAACACCAGAACATCAACAAAAACCCTCTTTGGAAGTAGAAGTCTGAGTGGGTTCTTGTTTTTTTATTTTTATTTATTTATTTATTTATTTATTTATTTTTGAGACAGAGTCTCCCTCTGTAGCCCAGGCTGGTCTGAACTCACTATGTAGTCCAGGCGGGCCTTGGACTCAGGACAATCCTCCTGCCTGATCCTTCCTAGTGCGGGGATTGCAGGCGTGCACCACCACGCCCAGCTTTATGTGGTGCTGGGGAATTGAACTCAGTGCCGTGCGCCTGCTAGACAGCACTTTAACCTCTGTGCCATTTCTCCAGCCTTAGAGTGGGTTTCTCTGCAGGGAAGGAGGGCACAGGGGCTGGTGGGATGTGCTGGTGACATCGGGGAGCTGCCCAGGGTCTCTTTGATGATCTGAATTGAAGTACTGGACAGAGCTGTTCATTCATTGTTACCTAAGAATTTTAATTAAATATCATTTATTTAAAATATTTTCTTCAATATTTTGACCTGAAATGAAAGATGAACATCATTGAGAACTGTTCTCTACAGAATGCCTCCCGTCTGAGGTCCCCTCTCCTCGCTCTGACCTCAGCATCACGTCCGCACGGGAGCACCCCAGGCTCCCATCACCCTGGCCGCCATCTCACCTGAGCAGACCGCCGAGGCCGTGTTCCCGCGGGCACAGCCAGGGACGCCCAGGGCCGTCCTGGGGCAGCTCCACAGTGAGGACTCGGCCCCTGAGCAGTGGAACCGGCCTTTCCAGACCTCACCCACTCCTTCCACAGAGTGCGCCCCTCCTGTAGGGACAGAGATGGCGACTCCACAGCCGAGCTGACGGCACACGACGTGGGCGTTGGCCACTGTCCAGTGGGAGGCACAGAGCGCCCTCCGGCCTCCGGCAGTGCTCATCTCCACCTGACCCTCACAGCGCGAGCGGCCGCTGCTCACGAGCCGGACTTCCGTGTACTCTGGGAGGGGACGACGGTGTCAGCAGCCAGTCAGGTTGATCTTACCCCAGCCCGCAGAGCAGGAAGGTAAAGTCCTGCGGAGGTCTCACCTGAACAGACGACGTGAGCCGCCCCCCTGTGCTGGCAGCTGCCTCCAGGACAGGGCTCTCTGGGGCAGAACGCAAGTGTAGGCTCCGGCCCCTCACACAGGAACTGCTCAGGCCACACCTGGTCAGTCTCCTCTCTGAAGGGCATGTCGCCAAGCACAGACACGGCCGCTCCACACTCCAGCTGTGCACAGATGACCTGGGCCGTGGGGAAGGTGAAGTTCGCAGCAGACACCGGCGTCCAGGCCCCTCCAGGACGCACTTCCACACGCCCTGAGCAGGGTCCGGGTCCTCCAGCCAGACGCACAAATCCTAGGGCAGAGGGAGGGAGCTAGTGAGTGTCCTGGCTGGGGCTGGGCAGCAACAGGGCACAGCCCAGGGTGTGAAGCTTTGTGTTTCCCAGGGGTCGGTGCAGGGAGAGGATTCCCCAGTAGATTTCAGAATGGGACCTCCATTAGCATGTGCGTGTCCAGAGAGAAATTCCGGAAGGGTTTATGGTTCACTGAAATGACTACTTCATAAGGACGCACACCCCAGGTGTTACCAGGATGCTTATCTGTCTGTCTGTCTGTGTCAGCCTACTTCCCTCTGTAGGGTGTGTATCCATCTGCTGAGTGTGAACACGAGAACAGAGCTCACTCCGGTTCCTTGCTTACAATCCTACTGTGCTAACATCCGAACGAACAAAAAATTCAACATTCAATCACAAGTCATAATTCATATTTACTTTGTAGTTATGAATGAGAAAAAATCTACTATATTTTGGACTGAAGTGTAAACAGATTTACTAAAATGTCAATAATCATAATTTTTATACCATACCACCCGTTATGAAATAGAAAAATTTGGGAGCTTGCTCAAATATAATGTGAGGAAGACAGTGGAGCGCGGTTTTTTTATGGTTGTTTTTATTTCATTTTGTTTCCAGGTATTATTTTCTTGCTAATGAGTAGAGTATGACAAACCATGTGATGCCAGGAGAAGATCATGAGGACTGAGTTCCAGTATGAATTCGGAGCCCTGGGCAGCGTCTATCTACTAAACTGACTTTGCACATTGAGTATTTCTAATGAAGACGTTCAGCTGAGATCTCCCTGCACAAGCAAGCACATATCCAAAAACGCTTTTAGAGTAGGCAACAAAGTGGAAGGAAGAAGAGCAGAAGGACCAGTCTCCGTAGGTCTGCGACTCTAGGTGCCCTATGTAGACTTGATTCTATTTCTCTTTGACATCAAAATGACGTCAAGATCCCAAGTGTTTCTATGTGAGTCCTTCAGTTCATATCTTTATTAAGACAAACATACCTTTCCTCAGACGTCAGAATGCAGTTTCCAGGTATAAAGATTGAAAAGTGAAAAGAAAGTGAAAGTGAAAAGACAAGTTTTTAGGGTTTTCTGGGTGTAAAACTATCAGATGTGTAGTTTAATTTCTAAACTAGTATTGTTTTGTGTTGGAATTCCGAGTGTTCTTTCCAACGCCCAACCGGGAAAATTCCTCAATAACATTTCAACACTGGGAGCCTTTTCTCCACCATCCTGAGAGTAACAGTACCTCAGCTTTGAGTCTTTCCCACGAATTCTTCTCCCTCCCTAGAAGTAGGTGTATGGAATTCATAGTGAGCACGTGCCACTCTCTGTACCGCGCCAGGGTAATCAGTGGTGGTCATAGATTATTTATATAGATTTTTGCAGCCCTAGTGGCCAAACAAACAGCTAACATAAGCTTGTCTAACTTCTGCAAATATTTCTTTCACCTAATTGTTCTGATTCTTATTAAACAAACTACTAATGTCTCTTATATCATTAAGATCATCAGATATAAACTATATTATCTTTATAATCACATTTACATATTAAGTTTTATTATATCCAATATCAACCTTCTACCACATGTTCTGTGTCCCTCTCATGTTTGAATGCACACATACATTGTTTGAAGAAAAAAATGCAGGCAGGATTTTAGTAATGATGGAATGGGGGCTTCTGACTCAGGCCATTTCATCTACACCTCAGTGATCCTCCCAACCGTAAGGCTATAATTGCTTACCTCTCTGAATCTCTAAAGGAGACCTGCAACTTCCTAGTGTTCCATAACTTCCTCATGGTTATTTAATCTCATTCCTTGTGGTTATGTACGTAAAATCCTAGTGAACACTAGTGTCTACATTCTGCAGCTGGAAGAACTCAGTTCAGGATGGGACAATACCGACTTGCTGTCATCCTTCGTTCCTGACACATTGTCCCAAAGCAAGTATGTACTCACATTTCACTTGTATAAAAATTACATTATAAAAATAAAAATATGAAGCTTATTTTAATCCAGACAATGCTAAAACAAGCCCTCTTGTTCACAAAACAAGAATTACAAGAGAGAAGTGACTAATGACCTTTGTGATCAACTGGGGTGGGTGGGTGGGAGGTCACGATTTGAGAATGGGCCCCTCTGTCTGCTTGTCTAGCTCCTGTTTCCTGAAGGCCAGGCACCTAATTTCATCGAATTCTTTATTCTCTCAGACAGCGGATAGTGCACATACAGTACCTGAGCAGATGACTCCCACATCAAACTGGTGAGTACAGATGAACTTGCCCTGTCTTAGGGAAGGGCATTCTGACACATGGGACTCCTCTCCAGTGCACTGGAGGGCAGCCAGCCAGATAGGTCCAGACCCAGGCCCAAAGTAAGCAAAGCCTGTGGCATTAAGTGCTGCTCCACAGCCCAGCTGTCTGCACACCACACTGGCATCTTTCAGGCCCCATAGATCATCACAGATGGTTCCCCAGGAATCCTGGTGAAGAATCTCCACTGTTCCTGCACAGCTGCTGCCTCCACCTACCAGGCGGAGCTGAAAGCTGTCTGAGGAGAGAGAATCACAGACATGGTTGGCTTCATACAGAGAACCAGATTCCCTAGTTTCCTGAGATCCACTTGGCCAAGCTGTGAGTGCACTGCACTACCAGGCTATGAATGTTGTTGGATACACATGGAGACATGAAGCGACTGCACCAGAGAAGTAGGTGGCTATCATTCTCTTCAATGAAAAGTATCTGAGGATTGACTTTAGGTTCAAAATAAAAAGAAGGGAAATTAAACTTAAAATAATACAATTACAAGTTCCCAATAGAATTCATCATAAAGTTACCACCAGAGTTATTCTCTAGATGTGTGGAGTTGTGTAAAGAATATGAGAGAAGTTCCCTGGAAATGTTAGAATTTCTGTCCTGAGCACACGGCAGCATCTCATGCTCAGTCAGTGCTAAGAGTTTCTATTGTATAATGAGCTAATACCTGCAGTTCTTGTAAGCCACACACACTGTAATATTATTCATTCAGGAGGTAGATTTAGAGCACAGGAGTAGGAGTTCAGAACTTGACTGAGCTCATCAAATCCTCAGGTAATTGACAGAAGACTTGGCGGGATAGTCACAAAGAGCTTTACCATTAATGGACCATGGTTAATACCAGAATGTTTCCCTTAGCAATACTGGTTTCAAATTCCAGACCTGGATTCTAGCTTTCTTTTACTCTTTCTCTGTTTCTCTTTCTTTCTTTCTTTCTTTCTTTCTTTCTTTCTTTCTTTCTTTCTTTCTTTCTTCTTTCTTTCCATACTGGAATTCAAACCCAGGTCCTTTGTACCAAGCTACGTACCCAGCCCACTGTTTAATTTTGATTTTGAGACAGGTGTTGTTAAGGCCCTTACTTGCCCAGGCTGGGCTTGAATGTCAGATCCTCCTGTCTCACCCTCTCAGAGTGCCCTGATAGTCCCAATTGGCTCTTCCAGAGGGACCACAGCTGCTTGGAAACGGAGGGCGGTGGAGGGGGGTGGGGAGCAGGGTGTGTGTTGTGTATGTCTTCTGCCTGTGCCTGCGTGGCAGCCCAGATTCTCTGCTTCTCCTCTGGGAGGAGGTTGGAAGAGAGATAATACAAATGCTGTGCTGTGTGGGTCATCAGGACTAGATTTGCTATTGGAATTCTTTGATGTAAGAATCAGGGTTTTTGGTATAAGAACCTAGATGCTGTTAAATGTGGGAAAGGTGCATGAAGGAGAAGGGAACATGTACACAAATTAATACCCCCAGACCTAGCCCCCTCACATAGGAGATAGAGAGGAACAGGGGAGGATGTTGCGTGCACAGGCAGCAGGGAGTGTGAGGAGTCTGGGGAGGGGGGTGGAGACCTGGATCAGGGTAGGGAGGGGCTGGAGGAGGAGCAGAAGCCTCAGGCTGTGGAGAGCTTCTGTAGGTCAAGGGCTCATCTACAGTATCAACACCATCAAAATAGGATGAGGATTCCTTTGGTTCTGAAAGGCGAGGAATAGAGGAGGTAAAGAGGATTTGAGAGGGCTGACACGGGGAGCAAAGAGAAGGTCTGGAGTGAAGGAAGGAAGAAGCTTGGACATAAGGAACCTCTTTCCATTTACTAGTGCAAGAAAAAAAGTTGTATAAGTCATGGATGATGTTAGAGTCAAATGTCTCAAACTCAGGCCAATGTGACTGGTTGTTCAGTATATCTAGGGGCCAAGTAACAACTTACAAGAACATTAATTGTTTAGGTTTGAGATCTGGAATGAGTTGGAGAGGATTTATGTTGCTTAAATGAAACCCAAAAGGGGACTTTGGGAGACAGTTGAAAGATTCTGCTCTTAGGTAAAGGAAGGTTTAAGGTAACCAAGAAAAAAAGAGAAGTATCCCCATTGTCTCTATCCCAGCTCAGCAGATAGGAGGGTCAGTCAGAAGTGACATCACAGCTCCCAGTGACTCTTGAGCATTCAGTGAAGAATGGTCCTAGAATGAGACCGGGACCTGGTACTAGGGTTATTGAGTGAAGTGTTCTTACAGGGAGAATACGGAGTAGACAAGGTCTGTGTAGTGGGGAGGGAAAAGGGAGTTAACCCTCCTGGCCCTATGGGAGCAGAATCAAAGTCAATGACCACTGTTGGATGTGAAGGTCTCCATAGGGTGGAGAGATGGACCCGACCAAGAATGAGGTAGAAAGAACATGGACAAAGCAGCTTGAATCTCCTGAGGGTCAAGCAGGGTGAAAGTCTAGGCTCAATTAATAGGAGGGAAGCTAAAGGAGACTCTTTTCATATAGAGGTCCCGTAAATTAAATGGAATTTCATGCAAGGGAAGAACTGTGTCACTTGGTTAGGCAGCAGGAGAGTTCGCCTCTCCCAGCTCCAGCTGTTTGCCAGAGTAGCAGGAAGAGGAGGTCACTCAGCATCCTGCAGTTAAGCTGAGCTCCCACTGCCCATTGCTTGCAGGGTTGAAAGAGGACCCTCCTCGCTCTCCCATTCAAGTCACACACCAGAAGGTTAGATCTCAAGTTTGGAGCATAATGATTCACGGGAGACTCAGTCTCAGTCCAAGCAAGTTTACTAACTGCAGCAGCACATGCTGCTGGACTGTGCCTAAAGGGCCACGGCCACAACGTCTGGGGCAAGGGACGGATTGCTACTCTCTAAGGGAAGTGGCCTTGAATGTTTTCAGTGTGGGCCTTGAAGAGTTTCTCTGTTGAGAGGAAAAGGGAGTGCTGGTTGTTCTGGGGGATAGATGAGCGGGCCTCAGTCATGTAGCAGGAAGAAGAAAAAAATGGTGATTTTGGTGGGCCTGAGAGGGGGATTGGAGAAAATGGTGGTGGGGGTGGGGGGTGGGGGAGAGGAATATGCAGCTAGACGTGTTAGTAGTTTTACTTGTCTGGTCTCTGATGGCAGGCCTGGCAGAGACACCCTAGCTGTGGGATTCCACGGCATTGTCCTGACAAAAGAAAAAGACTGTGCGCCCCTGTCCTGAGGCAGGTTTTCTCCCGAAATGTTAGCTCAGTATATTTATAGAAACTGTGAAGGAAAGGAAGCCTGAGAAGAAGGTCAAAGACAATATAAGGAGTGTATGTCCCCTGTGGCGCTCAGCAGCACAATCCTCCCGTCTCTACAGTGAAATCCTTGACAGTGCAGGCCCCAGGGACACAGGTATGTCAGAGTGACCTGGCTGCTTCAGAACTGCACCTGAGACTTGGGCCAGCTCTGCTCTGGGTTGTTTTAGGTATGGGACTAATGAGCGCATGATACCAGTAAGTGACAATTGAGACTTATCAAAATGTCTGACATACAACATTGTCGTTCTAGAGAGAAGAGAAGGAAAGGGAGGGGCAGAAATATGACAAGAGGAAGAAGAGAATAAAAAGAGTGTGGGAAGGACTGGAGTATTATAGGGAGAGAAAGAGAGAGAGAGAGAGAGAGAGAGAGAAAGACTGAAGACAGAAAATGCTAGAAGAGTGTCAGGGAGGTTAGAATACCTCTGTGGTTCTCACCTGCACAGACGACTTCAACAGCCCCACCGTGGTGGCAGCTGCCGCCAGGACAGGGCACTCTGGGACAGAACAGGAACTCAGACTCCTGTCCCTCACACTGGAACTCCTCGGCCCAGACTGGTTCACTGGCATTTTTTGACACATTCCCCAGGACAGACACAGCTGGTCCACACCCCAGCTCTGCACAGATGACCTGGGCATTGGGGAGCGTGAAGTTCACATCAGAAACCAGAGCCCAGTCTCCTCCCGGGTTCACTTCCACACGCCCTGAGCAGAGTCCATGCTGTCCACCCAGACGCACAAATCCTAGGGGAGGAAGAAAGGAGCCACTGAGTGTCCCTGATGCAGCTTAGAGTCTCCAGCAGAAGTGGCAGAGGGGATGTTACACAAGTTCTTTCCCCAGGACTGGGTCATGGGAAGAGGATTCCAAATTGCTGTCAGAATCAGACTCCCAAGGTGAGGTGTCAGAGGGGGTTTCTGGAGGAATTGCAGAGACAGTTCACCTCTGGTCTCCCTAGGCATTCTGAATGGGCACACTGCTGTGTCTCTCTCAGGCTAATGCAGCAAAACAAAGTCTGAGACACAGAGTTGTCCCTGTGAGGTCATTTATACTTATGTCACGATACAGGGATGTTGGTAATTTACACTACCTGAGGAATCAAAATGGAACTACAAGAAGATCGTTAGGATCCTATGGCTACAGAAAGTGTGAGGCCTGCAATGGAATCATAAAATCATCTGTCAATATTGTGGCTAGGGAGCAGTAGTGAGCATGCTCCATACTCCCAGTCAGAGCAGAAGCTCACAATGGCAGTAGGTGGGATCAGCCTCTGATATAGTCACATGTCTCTCCTCAATGTTTTGGGTTCCTCAGGCCCACGTGCACATTAGGGGTCACTACCAGCACCAACACCAAGGGCCACCAGTCCTGTGAGGACTAATCAGACACTCTGGTTTAATTAGACCTGACTTTAGTCTTACCATTCCCTGTTCTTTTTTCTTTCATTTTAAATGGTATATTTCTAGTTGCCCAAACCGGTAGAAATGGGTCATCTGGATCAAATAGCAAAACCTGAGATAGCACATTAATATAGCCAATTAAGATCTCTACTAATTAAATTATTATTATTTCAGACTTTGAGGCTGCCTTTTAAAAATGTCATGGCACTTTATTAAAGCTTAAGTAACAGTACATTTTAACACAGTGCCCATCTTGTATCTGGCCTCCTTGCTGTACACTAACCTTAAAATTAAATACAAAAATTGGAAAGAGCAAAGGGTGCAGAGCACTCCACAGAGCCATTTGGTAGATAAAGAAAGAAAAGGTTTCCTTGCGTTACCTGTGCCAGCTCCAGGCTTCCTGCACGATTGGTACATTTTTCTTAAAATTCTTTGTTTTAGGTGAATATTTTTGTCTAACTGGCTGTATAACACCTTTCTGATTAACAACCTTGAGATAATTCTTAAATACAATTACAGGGTTAATTTAAATTTTTTGCTTCTACTAAGATAATTTTGTCAGAGTCACATAAGGCTTGTCAGCTCTGGCTACAATGCAATGTCTTTTGCTCTTGTTTCTGTTTTGTGCTGGTACTAAGACCATTTACTGTTCAACATGTAACTGTAAATGTAACCGGGAGTTAACTCACAAGCCAGAATAAAGCAGTGAGAACAGCCGTGAGATATGCAGTCATCAAAAATAAGTAAGAGAAGAGATGTTTAAAAAGATGTAGACATGATGGTCTTTTTTGGTAAGGGAAGGTTTAAATTTTTTTGAAATAAAAAGGGGTTTATAGGATATTATTTTGTTCGATCAAAATGACAAAAAAATCAAGATAAAGCCAAAAATGTTAAAGTTATAGAAGATTAGCATATGTCAAAAAATTTTATTAGGAATGAGACAAAAATGTTTTGGGTATGTAAATTAAAAGATCATTTAGAGTTTTATAAAACTAAACTTGCATAAACTGATATAAAACTAGAGTCAAATTCTGTTTGGTTAAAATTGATGTGCTTAGCAAAAAAAATTACTTAAACACCAAAAAGGGTTTATGCTCCATAAGAATAATTTCTTCTTTTTCCTCCCAATAAGCTTTAAAACTACTTAAAGAGTCTCAACAGACCCAGAGTTTTGAGTTCTTAAGCAATTTTTTATGACTTTGACTAAAGAATTAGTATTATTTTAGGTTATCATAGTGTAATTGACACTCTCTAAAGCTGGGACTAAATATTTCATCTGGGGATTAAATATATGATGTAAGCATGTAGAGTTTATAGAGTAATAACACAGAATTTTCATACATGCCCAGTAACCATTACTTGTGGGAATTCAATCTGTAGCTCTTTCTACAGAACACTTCCTGACTGGGTGACAATAGGGACCTTATTTCGTAATTCAGGGGGAAGGCTGCCATAAATTCTAATGTGAAAGGGGAAGAGCCCCTCCACAGAGAGAATGCAAAGGAATGGCTAGTTTCCATAAGATAAGAAAGGGAGTCAGAGGGCAGCGGTAAGGAACTGCTAACTCAATAGGTGAGTCACAGTTATGTCCATAATACAGGCTACACGCAAGTCACTTGTAAGATCTGCTAAGAAAGTCTCCCACGTCCCCCATGAAAGTCCTTGGTTTCTCCCTGGGTATAAAAAGCTTGTAGTTAAAAATAACGTTGTTCTGTCCACAGATGGTTCCCTGAGTCTGCATGCATGGACATTAGTTGTGTCTCTGACCTAGACTCCACTCAGCTTTTTGTTGCACAGGCCACGACAGTGATTTGTTCTCTCTTATTGACATACAATTTGCATCATATCAGGACCTCAGACCTTAACAGAAGCGCCTTGGCTCCTATCACGTACGCAGCCGGTGACTCCACTTTACCTTAGTTCTTGTCACGAGCACGGACACGGCCAACAACTAACAACTTCCTCTAGAAGGCCTCTTCCTTGTCAGTCAGGCTGCTGCACCACCTCCCCTCGGGGGCAGCCAGAGATTGCGCACTGTCAACAGACCTCTGTTGGACTGAGGCTCTGTCTCCAGGGGCCTTGTGGTGACTGAATCTAACAATAAAATTCATAACATTCTTGACACCTCTGCTCTTTGCATCCATTACAATTCAATGCTAACAATTAAAATCTGGTCTACACTTGTTAGCTCTAATGAAATAAGCAGTTTGTTATTAGGTAAATGAGATGCACTTGTATATTTGTTAATGTCTATATGTGGTCATTCGCCACAAACTAGTTTCTGAAGCTTGCAAGAGGTCTAAAGATATCTTTTAATTCTTCTCAATGCCATTAACCAATGTAAGACCTTGTAAAGGTTCTAAATTCTGTCTTAACAGTAAGAAGCTAAGTTTATCTGAAAAGAACTTTAATGATACATAAACACTTCTATAAAACTGTAACATGGGTCATTGCTGATTTCTTTGTACATTGTGTGTTCCCCAGATGTAGAAGCTTTTTAAAATATAGAGATTAGGAAGGGCATCTTGCCATGTTGTGCCACCCTCACTCAGTTGTGTATAATAACAGATTCTTTGTGATCTATGTTTATGTGTTTCTAATTGTATTATAATAACAAGATACACCTGAATACCTTACCACCCAAACAGTCCCAATATATAATCAAAAAAAGATGGATATTGGTCAAGTAAACATTCATCTATAAACAAAAAGGACTAGAACTGATAAGGGCCATTTTGGACCTAATATGTTAAAGTCATAATTGTTATCTTAATATGTCACATAAAATAAACAGCTAAACTACCTTGTCAATTACCAAAATTATCAAACTTCTAACTAGGACAGCTCTAAATCTTTTGTCTTCCTCAGTTCTGATTCTTCTCTGAAATTTTATTAGATATATTAAAAAGATTATAGGAGTGATTATAAACTGACCATTTAATTATCTTTGCTAAAATTAATATAAAAAGCTTTGCTTCTTAGTTGAAACCTTATGCAAATTAAATGAAGTTTTGCTTTGGTTTCCCGTGTCTTATATTTTCCCATTAACTTGGCAACTGTTGTCTTTTAAGATTCTACAAAGTCAACTTCTAACAATGAGATCTAATCCAACATTTTAAGATGCTACTCATCAGCGCTAAAACAGACAAAATAGTGCTTACCGCTGTATTCCTTGCAGACTTACATAAGAGCTGCTACCTCTAAACCCTCTGTGTTGCTCAAATGTGGCTCAAGTGCTATGAGGAGGTAAATTGCAGAACATTCCTTATATCTTTTGAGATGCAATAAAACCAACAACTGCAACAGCATATCAGCAACAGGAGACAATAAAGCAATGATCAGTCAGTTATGCTTTTTAAAATAAATCCTCATAATGACAAAAGGGGATATTATAAAAACATGGAAACTGTCAAAATTATGCTGGGGTCAATGGTGTCCGCCCTATGAGGAGATAAATAGAGCCAAGAGCTTGTACGGACTGGTTCTTTACAATAAGTGCCTGATAGTAACTGTCACAAAAAAACCTGCCCAAATCATGGTTGTTCCAAGATGATTAGACTGCTGGAACTCCCACTTGCCTCCATCGGGAGTCCTCAAGTATTTGCTTGTCTTCGGAAGACACTTTCAGAGGATAAAGAAAAGTTCTTACCACAAAAACCAAAAGGAGCTCTAAATTAACTACAGCTCTCTTAAATCGCATGCTATAGTTCCTCCTTGAACTCCCCAAGTCCCTACAATCAAATCCTGGTTCTTCCTTCATTGTAAATGTAACACAAGGGGTTACTGAGGCTTTTTTTTCCCCACATTTTATTGATATGTATACGTGAGGCTGTAACATTGAATACAATCTCCTATGGCTTAGAGCGCCCATTTTTTAAAGGGCCAGCTCTCAACAGTTTGGCCCACTCTTTTACTGATAGCCTCTTAAGATCTTTCACATAACCCTGGAGCCATTTCTTAGCTCATCTTCCAGCTCCTTTGTGGTAGACCCCAAGACTCAGCACTTAATCTCAATGCAGTATTTCATTAAAAGGAATTATCAAGGCTGTTAGTGACTATCAGGACAAACATAGTCTCTAACCTGACCTCTCATTTACAGAAACACTGCCTCAAGTTTACCCAAGGCACTGGGCGTGTCTCAGAACCCTTCTAAGAGACAAAAGCCACTTGAGGCCATGTGGACTGGGTCCTACAAAGTACTTCTTACCTCACCAAAGGCAGTCAGGTTACTAAGGTGTCACCATAGAGTCAATAGTCCAGAATAAAGACTACACCTTCTCCAGACAGGGAAACTGACTGCCTTGGCTGGCCTCTCAGGGACCTCCAGTTTACCTAAGATGATATTCAGATAAAACAGATGCAAGAACACCCCAAACTCTAACACTGCAACCCCTTTCAGAGGGATAACATCACAGGGGTGGTCCTGTGTGCAGATTTTGTCTTTGTCACTCTACTCATTTCTCTCTCTCTCTCTCTCTCTCTCTCTCTCTCTCTTTCTCTCTTTGTGAATCAACCAATAAACTCTTATCTCTGGCAAGTATCTCCCTATCCCTGCTGCATCTCCCTGGGTCACACCCAGATTATAAAGTCCTTATCCTTTACATATCCTAACTTCATTTTCTTTCATCATTTACTTAAAATTTTATACTTTATACTTTCAAACTCTCTTTCTGACACCTTGAACATCAGTGCTGCTATATACCTGCTTTTTCCAGTTTATTTCTTCCAGAATCCAAGAGTTCTCAATAACATGCTCCTAATCACTACCCAAACCTCCTGCAAAGATCATTTGGAGCCTGTCGTCCACATTAGCCTCAACTCTGTGCCCAAATTTGCCCAGTAACTATTAGCAAACTCACAGAAACCTCTGGCAATGTCCCTATTCAGTATAGAACAGTTCTAGACTTGACCACTTTGTCCCTTTTCAGTGACTTAACCTCACTGATTTGTCAGGGCAAATTAAGGTGACAAAAAGTTAAAAGATGCAAACATTTATAACACCAATTCCCCAAGTAGAATACAACTACTATATATCACAAACACATACTAATAAAAGTAATAATTACGGACAAAATAAAACAGCCCAAGACAAAATTAAATACACAACTCATTCTTTCTCCGTGGTGAGATAATGCCCCATCTTCCCCCAAAGCTACGATACACAGAGATTCTTATCTAAGCTTAAAAGGCTACTAGTGAGGCCTGGGCAAATGACCTCGGCAAATGGAACGTCAGTGTATAAACTTTGGAACCATACAGGGGTTAATGAAGGACCAGCAGACGCCAGAATTCCTGCGAGATCTAGATCTGCAGTAAAAACTTCCTTCCTCTACCCCTTATGAGAGCCTGGATCCCTCACCTGATTGCACAATTCCTGTCTTGGAAATTCACCCTATGTCCCTCTCAACAGTTCTTTATACCCTAAGTACACTCTAGTCGTTCCTGCTTACCACCTGTGTCACCCACTGTCCACACACTGGGCATAGCAGGTAAGAGAATGCAATTTGAAAGCAATATTGAGAGTCCACTTCCATGTTATGTTCTTTTCAAATAAAAATATCCTGTCATTATGATACCACAGCATCATTAATAAGCACTGAATGTATAAATCAGGGAAAACCCATGTTCTTCTCTATGTGAGCCTAATCTCTAGTGGGAGGAAAAGGCAGCAGATACTTTAAAGCCTATTAAAAAGTTTATTAGTGGCTTGGGTGGACAAAGAAAAAAAACTTCCTCTGTACAAGGCTATTAACGTCTATGAATGAGTCTTAATCTGAAGGAAAATGAAATTCCATTCAGATATGCTCTTGCCTGGTCTGTAGTGTGTAGCTACACTATGTCCTTAGGCAAGCTTCTTCAGAAAATTTTATCTGGGATTCTCTTTTTCACAATTCTGATCTGCTTAATACCTCTGTGGGTGTCTCATGCAATTTAGTCTTCCTTTTCCTTACATCTAGAATTGCAGACTTCACAGAAATATACACATGACATTCTCCATACTGCTCCTGGGGCCTCAGCTCTGCTCTGCTCAGCTTTTTCTTATGTTTCGTTTTGATCAGCTTTCATTGGTCCCTCTTTCAGCCACATTAACCCTTCTCTCACTTTTTCAACAAATATGATGTTCCTTTGCTTTCTTTCTTATCAACAAACCCCCCAAATGCACTTCTCTTATTTCACTGAAGCCATCACATATGAACTATGTCATCATTTCCCATAATACATACACATTAAAACTTTATTGCATCCAGCTCTGACCTCCCAGCACACACACACATCTAAGCTTCTCTCACAAGCTGGAGTTTCTATGTAAATTTGCTTTATAAGAAAAATATACAGAGAAATGTTTCTAAAACGAATGGAAAGAAGACTTACAATGCAAGGTCTTTTATTAACAAATTTTTGGTCCTTCCAGTCAAAGGATTAAGATTACCTCCATCTCAATCTGCAAGATAGACTTTCAATATTACAGTAATATACATTTTTTTTTTGTTTTTGTTTAATCCCAGTGCCTGTGCCTACCCACACCCACAACTGGCTGCCACATAACATCTCATGCCGTAGGTAAAGAGGTGATTATAGAAACAACACAACTGTTCTATGCACAGCTCATCCTCAGTCTTCCTTCTGTCTTACTGCTGAAAAGGGGGAATGTTTGTGATGATTCCCAAATGCCTTGGAAGAAGACTAAATTGTGCAAACAAAATTAGGACCTTGGCTTTAATTGGGATAGAATCAGAAGACTCCATCGTGTCAGGAAAGACCACTGAAGTGGGAAAGAACAATGCTGACAATTATAAGAAGGAAGCCCTTGGCCATGGTCTATGGCGAGGAGTCAGGGTTTATAGAGTGACCTCTCAGTACACTACAACCTTTCCACCTCCTATTTCTCAGAAATCAGACACTTTGCTTTCTAGAACTCTACTCCCACAGGCCTTGCACTGCCCCTACCTGAGCAGATGACTCCTGCGCCATTCCCGTGAATGCAGTCATTGTGCCCCCAGGTGAGGGAAGGGCACTTCCAAAGCTGGGACTCCTCTCCTGTGCAGCTCACATTGGTCAGCCAGATGGGTCCAGATCCAGTCCCAAAGTAATCACTAACAGTGTAATAAAGTGCCTCTCCACAGCCCAGCTGTCTGCACACCACGTGGGCATCTCTCTTGTCCCAGTTGTAATGACAGATGGTGCCCCATGATCCTTGATGCAGTATCTCCACTCTCCCCAAGCAGCGACTGCCCCCATCCACCAGATGGAGCTGTGGGGTATCTGAGGAGAGAATCGAATCAGTGGTTGTAACATTCTGGTTACTGGGAACACACTTAAACAGTGCTCAGGAAGTAATTGGCACAGGAGACAGTTGAGGACAGTAGAGAAAGGTCTCTGAGCTCCTGAATGGCTCAGGTAGTAGTGGCAGTGTCTCCAAAGGTGCAGATCCCCACCATTGGAAGAGGGAAGCCAGGACAGACAGGAGAGCTGGGTATAATCAAGACATCTCAGAGGTCACTGGACTATTAAGTCATTCCTCATTATCTACTCCCAGTACAGAACTCAAAGACTTTTGGCTCCCCCGCACAGCCCTCATACCCATTTACAGAAACCTCTCAGCTAGGCTCATAAAGGAAAATCCCTCAACAGCAAAAACATAATAAGACAAGGCAACAGGATACACACAGAAACATCTAAGATCCCAGAAACTATTGCTATGGGCCCTGAAATAGTGGAATTCATAGGGAAGGACGTCAAAACTCAAACAAGTTCAAACGAGATATCCTTAAAGAAATGCTGTGGGCTAGAAGAGAACCTTACTAAACAAATAGTGGTCCTAATGAATACAAAGCTTACTGAGCATATAGAAGCCACAAATTAAAATTCTGATGAGGTAAATAAGAAAATGCAAGTTATAATGAAACATTTTGACAGAGAAATGGAAATTTTGAAAAGAAATCTACATGAAATCCAAGATATTAAAAAATATCATTTGAAAGCAGGGGACGTTGACTTGAACATTATGAAGACAAAATTTCAGGCCTTCAAGACAAGGCTGAGGAGACAAATACTATAATCAGGCATGACTCCAAAATTAGAAATGAGCAAAGTAGCTGGATACAACAGCTGATGGATGATTCAAAGAGAACCAATCTCAGAATTATGTGTGTGAGAAAAAGAGCAAAAGACAGCACCAAAGGTATAAAGAATTTATTTACTAAAATCATTCAAGAAAATTTCCCAAATCTAGAAAAAGAAATTAATTTTCAGGTATAAAGAGCATATAGAACACCAAATAACCTAACCCACAATGAGACTCACCACGACATATCATAACCAAAACTTCAGAAACACAACATAAAGAGAAAATACTAAAAGCAGCAAGAGAAAAACAGACAATCTTTTAGCATGGCAAACCCATTCAGATTACTGCAGACTTCTCAATGCAAACTTTAGAGGCCCAAGAGCCTGGAGCAAAACCTTTAAGATTTAAATGATGCCAAGTGTCAATCCAGGCTGTTGTATTCAGCAAAATTGTCCCTGAAAACTAAAGAGGGAGTAAAAGTTTTATATGATCAAGAATCCTTGAAGAAATTTGCAAGCACTAGCCCAGTATTGTAGAAAATACTCAAAGGAATCTTTGAGAGAGACAGAGACAAGCAACATCAGAGATCACAGGGGAAAGGAAACATCTAAAAAGAACATATAGAAAAAGAAAAAGCATCAAGCCAACACTAGAACAGGACCATGACAATATTCAGTAAAAATCTTACAATAATTGCTCTCAATGCAATGGTCTTAATTCACCAATCAAAGGACACAGACTGGCAGAGAGGATCAGAAAACAAAACCCAACCATTTGTTGTCTTCAAGAGACACACTTCACATGCAACAAAGCACACAGACTGAAGGTAAAAGGCTGGAAACTAATACCACCTGCTACTGGAGCCCGGTACAAAGCAGGAGTAGCTGTACAATTCTCAGACACTGCAGACTTCAAACCAAAACAAATCAGAAGACTTGAAGATGGTCATATATACTGGTAAAAGAAACAATTGAACAGGAAGAGCTCCCAGTGATAATAGACAGATCTTGGAAGAAGCTAATATGCCAAGTACAGATGCCTGGACAAAGAAGATGTGGTACATATACACAACGGAGTATTACTCCATCGTTAAGAGTGGCAAGTTTGGGGGCAGGAAAATGGATGCACCTTGAGACCATTATGCTCAGAAAAATGAATCAAACCCGTAAATACCATATGATTCCTCTAATATAAGAAAACCAAACCACAAAAAATGTCAGAGATATGGAAGAAAGTAAGAAGATGGACTTTGTGGAAAGGGAAAAGAAAGGGAAAGAGGGTGATGGGTGGGTGGGAAGGAGAAAGGGAGATGATATCTAAATAGTAAAAACTTTCTAAAATTTTAAATTCTAAAATTCAATATTGAAAGGCATCTACTTTTTTGAGACAGGGTCTCACTCTACAATCCAGGCTGCTCCTGAACTCACTATGTAGGCCAGGCTGGTCTCAAATTCAGGATATTCCTCCTGCCTCAGCCTCCTGAGTGTTGGCATTACAGATGTGTACACCATGCCTGGCTTATGTGGGGCTAGGGAATCGAACTCAGAGCTTTGTACTTGCTAGGCAGGCACTTTAACCTCTGTGCCATTCCCTTAGCCCTGAGGAGAATCTACTCTTTACCTTTGTTTTTTGTCATTTAAGAGTAGTAAACTTTTTTTTCATTGTGAAAGCAGAAGAAAACGTTATATACATCAATGTTTTATGGAAGGAATCTATATTCTCTCAGGGACTTTAAGAAGAAAGTGCTTAGCATGTTGGGTGTGGCTGCCAACCCTTGGAATCCTGGGAGTCCTTAGTGGGAAGATTGCAAGTTTGAGTCCAGTCTGAGCCTTTTAATAATTTAGTTAGACCCTGTTTTAAAATAAAAAATAAAAATCGTATGAGAATATAACCATGCAAAGGCCCTGGATTCAGTCCTTATTACAACACCAAGAAAAAAAACTAAAATTAAGAAAAGGAATTAAAATAAGCTAAAAGTTAGAAAGTAAAATGTGATACATAGCAAGACATGCATGCCCCTTTAACGCAGATAATTTAGTCATAGATTAGAAAAATTGCAACTCTAAGGAGGCATAGGGCTCTCTTTTCCTCAATCTAACTAGCCTAAATTACTTCTTTATTCATTTCTCTACTTGGTTATGTGTGCTTGAATGTCTAGGTTCTCACTCCGCTTCCAGCACATACTAGCTTGGGATCTTGCACTAGAGTCCAGCCTCACCGTGTGTCACCTCTGGAGCTAGACCAGGCCCCTTGGACAGGGATTATTAGCTACAAGGCAGATGCAATAAAAAGATATAATCCCTCTCAAAAAATACTACCAGACACACTTGAAAAAAAGGAAAACTTTAAATTTTGAAGTGTTGTTAAATTCAGTGAATGAATTATACACCAGACCAGTTATGAAGGGAAAAAAACAGTACTAGTATTGAAAAAATATACCTATGAATGCAAAACACAAAGATACTTAAAAACACAAAATATGAAAAAATAACACCAGGATTCTTACAATAAATATTAAATTGAGATTATAGAGAAAAGAAAGGAAGTGAATAAAGAATGAGAGGGAGATGGAAAGAGAATTGTACCAGGGGATCTTGGGAAACAGTGCATGAGAATCATCAGGTAATACAAAGAACTGAAGTGATACATTTAACAATACAGATACAGCTATTAAGAGTAGGGTTAGGAAAAAAAAGATAACAGACTGACCATGATAAGAAATATAATTGAGTATTTTTAGTAAGAGAAATGTATGAAGACTAGAATACAGGAATTTCTGGGAATGGAGTGAAATAAGAGGGCTAAACTAAAACCAAAGTTATTTACAGTAATAGGATAAAACAGACACGTAGCTTCCTTAATTAGTAGAATTTATATAACAAACCAACAATTACTGTATTTCAATTCATAGGAAGATAAAATAATTAGTTAATTAATTAATTCAACATCTCAACATATATAATTCAATGATTAATGGAACCAAGAACCTCAAGTCTTCCAAAAAGTGATAGATCAGACAAAAGTGAAAAGAAAAATAGGAAGTCTTGGACTGTGCTGGTAACCTGCACCAGGTCCTATAAACAAAACAAAGAGTGTATTCATTTCTACCGAGGACTCATGGGATGTAGCACAAAAAATGGTTAGAATGTGAGATACTTCATGTTAATTAGGTTAATTTAGCCATAATATTAGTATAATGGCTTAATTAGATCAATTTAGCTATAATTCATAATTTACTTGTGCATCAAAGAAACATATTGTACATGACAAATACCTACAATTCTTATTTATCAATTTTAAAATTTATAAGGTGTCGAGCAGATGAGTGGCAGAGCATCTGCTTAGCATGAGAAAGGTTTAACTTCAATCCCTGTCACTTCCAAAAATATTATATGAAAATATACAAAACTTGACTCAATACTCACCCTATACTTTCTCAGTATATGTCAAAAAAAATCAACATAACACACATGACATATCCTAACCACAATGAAATCATGTTAAATACAAATTCATGAAAGAAACAAAACATGCCCCCTGTATTTGAAAATAAAAAGAGAAATTTTTGTGTATTAAAGAGTGAATAAATGATAAGATGGTTAAAAATGAAAATAATATTAGTACTTTAATTAAATATTTATGATGTAGCTAAAAAAGTTAATAGAGAAAAATTTGTGGCCACAAATTCTTGTGACATGATAGGTTTAAAAACCTTAAGATTGTTTTGGTGTGGATTCTTTAACATTGGTGGAAAAGGAAATAATTTGAAAGAAAGTAAATGGAAGAAGGATAAAGAGAAAAATGGAGACAATCACGAGGTGCGAAGGGCAGTCTTGGAGAGAATGAACAGATAGAAACGAGTCAGGTGAGGTGTGTACTTTGTGGTTGAAGAGGAAGAAGTTTCCTGAGGGCCGCCCATGAGAGGTGACAGCGAGCGGGCTGGAGCAGGGCTCCGAGGTTTGGGCAGACCAGCAGGGGAAGCAGATATTTTTTAAGGAAGGGAGGAGAAGCACGAGCTCAGTTTGGGATGCATTCGTTTGTGGTATGGGTCAGGTGTTCACCGGGAGCAGAGGACCGGACCAGGATTAACAAGTGTAGGCACAAAGCCGTGAGGTTCGATGTGGCCAAGGAGGACGTGGGTGGACATTCGGAGAAGAGTACTGGGACTTGGCCGGAAGGAGGGTGAGAGAGAACGAGGACCTTCCACACAACTGCAGCTCACTGCGGTGGAACAGCCGGGAAGGTGCTGCCTCAGAAGTGAACCTAAGCAGAAAAAGAACAGAGTAATTAACTGTGCCAAATACTAGCGACCTGCAGCTGAAGAGAAGTGTTAATGGAGGCCTCATCGCTGACTTAGCGATATGGGGTCACCGCTGGGCCTCGTGGCGGTGTCAAGACAGCAGTGGCAGGAATTCTGCTCTGACGCCCCTGAAGAAGCCTCAGGCAGCAGAACCGCCTGGGCGGGTGGAGCCGGGTTGGAGAAGGCAGCCGCCAAGGAGCCCAGGCAGGGCAGCACCTTGGGCAGCGGCTCTGAGCAGCGCCCACTTCCCACCGAGAAGGGAGCCTGACTGCACCTTGGAAAGAGCAGGAAGTGCGAGATGGACGGCTGTGGGGGCAGGGAGAGGAGACACGACACTGCGGGGATGGGGACAGGGAGGGGGCAACCAGTGTCGGGCTGAGGGCCAGGCTTCAGAGAAGAGATGAAAACCCACTACGGGGTGTGCATCTGTGGCCCCAACACTCGGGAGGCTGAAGCGGGATAACGGCTTGAGCTTTGGTTGCCAAAGGGAGACGGAGTCTCCAAACGACTAAGCACATAAGCACAGGTAATTAGCCTGTGGAAGAGTGGAAACGGGTTGCTGATTCAGGCAAGATACGGGAGGGTTTCCGAGGACAGCCTTCCTGCCATCTGACGGCACAATCAGAATGCCGTCTGCCCTTTCCTAGCCAAGCTGGGAAGTGGCCAAATGTCTCTCTCCTTCCAGAACCACCGAGCAGTGCAGCTCAGGGTCCACGTCTGTATTTCACTCTGTGATGAAGGAGATATTCCAGACGTCGTATGTGACGGCCACTTTGTCCAAATGGTCTTCTCCCAGCGCATTTAAATACATGCAGATGCATTAGGGTTTTTGAGTTTTTTGGTGAGGGCGACTACAATAAAGTTTCATGTGCTTTTTACTAAAACTGTAAGAATATCTACAGAAATAAAACTTATTTAAAAGAAATCTCAGCATGAAGACCTTTGAAGCAGGACATTAAAGACAGAAGTCACAAACAAATCATATAAAACATTTTTCCTAATACATGGTCACAGGCATAGTAATAGAAAAAAATAAACTGGGGAAAATATTTTCGAAGTACATGAGAGAACAGTGCTTGATATCAGTGTACAAAGAGCTCCCATGAATGAGCAAGAGAATGGTGAACATTCTAGAGAAAAAATGAACATGGATACAGCAGAGGTGCGGAGACTGCAGGGCCGTGTAGTACAGTGTCGGTGCAGGTTAAAAAAGGATATAACACATTGTGTAAGGTTATAAATGATAATTTTGTTGAAAATTAAAGTTATTGAAAACTATTCTATGGGACATAGAGGCAATGTGTGTAAGATGTCTTCAAAAATCACTACGCTGAGAAAATAATACTGGCTTTTGTCTCGGGTGAATTTAGATGTTTTAAGAATTTCCTTTTAGTGACAGTATTGTAATTGAAAGACTTAGCATACAATAAACACAGTTAGATAAGTAAGTTATGATTCAATAATAACATAAAGTACTGGGAATCATAAAAATGGCATAGGAAATATTTTAATGATATAAAAGAAATTGAAAATATATTATTAGTTTAAATAGATATAAAATAATATTCAAGAATTTTATGACACAATTTTTCATATACTCTTCCAAATCTCTTTCACTAATTTATCTCTTTGTCTAATTTATTCTGTCTTTCTCTCTCTCTCTCTCTCTCTCTCTCTCCACCAGTTTGTTGCATAAAAGAGCAGAAATACTGACTTTCTTCAGGGAACACATAAAGTACCAAAAGGACACACTGGAGACCCAGCCTGCAGTTCCCACCCAGCCATTAACCACAATGGGGGAGGTAGAAAGTGCCCAGATATTTCAAAGCTCTCAGGCTTTACTGGGGAGGCAGAAACACAGTCTCTAGTCAATCTAAGAGTCAAACTTTGTATCTTTGCAGTACTTCTCCGCTGAACTTGACTGTCCACATCCCACAGGAGAACAACAAACCTTCACTTTCACTAACAATCACATTTGGTCAATTAAAAATCAACCAGCAGCATTTTCTTAATGATCCCAGTACCCTTCCCAGATCCCTGGACTGACCCAGAATCCCTGTGGTCGTAAGGAGCCGGGCCTTGCTTACCTTCAGCACCTGCTAACACAGCAAGGAGAGAGGCAAGTCCCCAGAAACACCAGGGTCCCCGCATGGTCGTGCTGGCGCCTAGGTCTGCGCGTCACAGCCTCAGTTTCCTCAGACAACACGCAGAGGCTCCCAGTCCCTACTGGGGCTGCTCGGCAGGACGGGGTTACAGAGTCCCACGCCCTGGCATGGCCACATGCAGGAGCCAATAGAAACTCTACTTGTCATCTTCCCCGCCATCAGACACTATATGAAGAGGAAACTTGCTGAACTTCAACCACCAATTAGCAGTTGAATCTTAAATGTCTCCTAATGAGAGATTCAGAGATTTCTGATGCAGGTGTGTTTGTCCCCCAGGCGGATACAGGAAGGCTGTACACGAACGTGGCTTTCTGCTCGCACCTGGGGTCGGGCTCCGCAGCTGCCTCCTGTCACCTGGTGACAGCAAGTCACAGGGTAGTAGTGTTTTGGGGTCCGCTCCATTCTCCTGGGTTATCAAGAAGAAACAGGACCCCAGGGTCGCACAGCAGGGCGGCCTCAGAGAATTGAGAAGTACCAATTGGTAAAAGTAAGAAGTCAGATGAGCAGGAAATTGGGATTGGGAAGGTGAAAACCAACTCGGTGAGTGTGGAAACTTGGCCGACCGTGGAGGGACGCGAGTGGGAATCGGCAGCGCCGGCCTCTCCCTTCGGCACAGAGCACGCTGAGGCGGCCTCCGGCTCAGCTGTGAACACGGATGCCGCCACAATCCGCGTGTGCACACGGGCGACTGTCGAGGGAAGAGCCGAGGAGGAAAAGCCCAGCGGGACGCGGCCACAGCGGGCACGCCAGCCGCCCGGGACCCGGCGTGTGCGCAGAAGGGAGCGGGGGCATGTGCGTGGGCGATGGGGGTGTGGCCTCGGTCTGGCACGGGTCCCCCACACCCGGCACTGCTCCCCTGCTCTGCTTCCCAGCCACACCCTCCCAGTGTCGTCCCAACCCTGACCTGAACCCCAACACAGGGAGCCACGTGACCCCTGTCCTCCTTGGAGTCGTGGGTGCCGGTGTCGGGTCCCTGCGGTGGGACAGCGACTCAGGCACAGGCCTGTCCCTCAAAAGCCAGGTTCAAGGGGGACGTGCAGGGCCAGTAGGAGCTGGCAGGCAGCTGGGGACCGCAGAGCACATCCCAGGTAGCGGCGGAGAGTGTGGGAAGAGTCTCAGGTGCACAGCGACCCTTAGAGGGTCAGGAGCAGGGAGCCAGGGGGGCAGAGAGCGCGCCTGTCAGCGCGGTGAGGATCCCTAAGCCACAGCGAGAGGAGAGGGTGCTTTAACCCACAGTGGAGGTGGATTTATATTCAACCAGCCTTTTCCATCTCACCACACTACGTGGGTCTACCTAAAGTTCTGTGAAAACGTCACAGCGTACAAGCCAGGCCGAGAGTGAATTATGAATTTCTCTCTTGACTAAGCATTTTATTACAATGATTCCCTGTGCATTTTTTACTCTCTCTTCTGTACACTGTAGACTTTTTGATAAACGACTTCAAGGCCATCTGTCACGTGGCCATCCCCTTCTGTAACCTTGCAGGTAATTATGTGACCCTCCCACCATAAAGGCTTTGTAGACCATTCCCCTTTTACACTCAGGGCCTCACGGACTTTCTGGCACGAGCCATTGGGTGGTCACCAGCTAAGAGAGAGAGAGAGAGACTCCTTTAAACTATCTCCCTTGGGTGGCAGGCGCTTGTCTCACTGAAAACACCTTACAACAGTATGGAGCTGGCAGAGTCAGGTCAGGGGACATATGTGTGGTCACAAGTAGGTGAATGTAGGGGAAACTATGTAAATAAAGTGTTATGCTGTTCAGAGTCTTAGGTCTGCTTCTGACCCAGTCCACGTGGCTGAGCAGGCACTTAGCTTTCTATAAATGGCAGAGAGGTTCAGGCAACTTATAGAGTGTGGAGGATTTATATCTGTACCGATGTATTGTCTGCTTTGTTGATCAATGACTGAGAGACATGAGAACATCCCATAGAGACAGCCTTCTACTGGTCCCTCCTACCCTGTGTTACTTGTTGCTGTGACTAAATGCCCAACATTCACAAATTAAGGGAGGAAAGATTCGTTTGGTTCACAGTTTGACACAGTCCATCCATGAGGCAAGGCTGGAGGTACCTGTGTTTCTTCTTTCTTCCTTTACTTAGTTCAGAGTTGCCAGTTAAGCACCCCACAGAGTGGGCAGCACTCCCCCCCCCCCGGCTCTCCACCCTTAGCCCCCACCCTTCCCCCCTCCCCATCATTTTCTGGTCCACAAGTCAGGACCACCTGAAAGCTCTGCCCTGGACAACCCCCAATCTCAACAAGCCCACCACCCCTGCCGGCCAAGCTCTGCCTCCCAGCAACCACAGTTCCAAATACATGAGGCTTTGGGGGGCACACTCAGGATCCGAACTACAGAATCCTGTCAGTGTGATTTCAGGAATGTTGGTTTGCAGCTGTTTGAGCTATGGTTTTTATTTTCCCTGCAAATTGCTCTGTTTTTATGGAATGATCTTCTATGTTTTTCCTCACAACTTTTTTTTCTGAGTATATATTCATATACTCAGACCATTTTTTATCACTAGTCTTTAAATGTTGTATCTTCTTTCATCTTTTTACTCTCAATTGTCTATTTCTACATTTAAAATAAATTTTTATAAACGTATGTATCTGTATGCAAAGCAACCGTACAAAACAGAAACCAAAATTGATACCTTTGCCAGAGACACCTGGGAGATGAGGACTGCGTTCACTCTGGCCTTTCACGGTTGGTAGTTTTGTTGTGCTGCGTTCCAGCGACATCGCACCAGGATCCTAACTTTTACTCAACAGCAGATTATTCTGTGGAGCAGGCTCATATAGGCAAGCTTGCCATCGGTGTCCCCTCTCTGGTGAATTGTCTGTTCTTGATTTTTGCCAGTTTTCTGTGGTGTTTATTTTTTACTGTTCTCTCTGGAGGGTAAAAAAAAAAACTAGATATTTCTGCTTTTCAGTGCAGTGGCTATTTGCTTTCTGTCTGCAGCTCATTTTTATATCCATTTTATGGTGACTTTTACAGAAAAAAATTGTTATTCATCATGAAGCTCAAGTCATCCATTTTTACCTTTATGGACCGTGGGTTGAGTTTCCAATCTCCCCTGCCTCACCTAAGCTCACAAAGATTTTTTCTAGATTATATTCTAAAAGTTTATGGCTTTGTGTTTTCATTAAACTCATAATTCATCCTGAGGTTTTCTGTGTGTATGTGTACGTGTCTGTGTGTGCATGTGTGTGTGCATGGCTTATGTGTGTGTTTATAGATTCTTTGGGATTCAGTGAAAGCAGCCATGTCACATGTAACTCAAGACAGTTTCATTTCTTTTTTCTGCATTGTATGCATATTTTTCTCCTTCCTTCTCATGTGCTGTTGAGTCTTCAATCACAACGTCTAATGGCAGTGGGAAAAGTGGACAGTCTTGCTTTGCACCACACTTGGGGGACACCTTTGCTTGTCCATCATTAAGTACAGAGTAGCTGTGTCTTTATTTAGTTATTCTTGATCAATCTGAAGATGTCCCGCCCCACTCCTGGTTTGCTGAGAGTACTTCTTATGCGTGGGTGGATACTGAAGTCCGGCAATCATGTTCTGGCTCCAGTTGAAAATCCGTCTCATTTCTCTATTGCCTTTGTCCCTTTTAGGTTGCCAGAGGAATTCTGGCTTCACTAAACAAGTAGAGGAGGGTTCCTTGTTCATTTTCTGGAACACACTAGGTAGAATTGTAGTCAGTTCTTTAAATGTGTTGTGGAATTGTCCAGTATAACTATCTGAGCACAGACAATTAGGGTGGGGCAGAGGTTTTGGTTTAAAATTTAATTTCATAGTTGTAAGACCACCGAGAAGATCTATGCAATCTGAGTTTAGACATTGCCAGTTAGATGAAGTTTATTACATCTAAGTTGTTAAATTTTTGTCAGTGGTAATGACCTTCTAATGTATTTTCTTTAATATTGAAGGATCTGGGCTAGTTCCTTTCGTGTTCTTGACACAGGCAATTGGCATTATTTCTCCTTCCTCTTTGTCCATCTTACTGGAATTTTACTGACTTAATTAAATCATTTACAAAATAAGCAGCATTTTATTTTCATCATATTTTTGTTCTTTTTCTATTTTCAGTATCACTGGTTCCCAATCTATGTGCTATTCATTCTGTATGCTGAAGGTGGATTTCACTTTTCTTCCAGTTTCATAAGGAGAAAGCTAAGAATAACTACTGGAGACTTTCATTTTTCCATGATAGGCCTTCTTCATTGCGCTGCTTTAGCTGCATATAAATATTTTTATATTTTGTGTTTCATTTTTTCCCAATTCAATGTATTTTTATTTTCCCCAAGACTTCTTTGACCTATAATCATTTTCAAGAGTGTGATGTTACTTCCAAGTACATTACCATTTTCCTTTCTCTTCCTGGAAAATGTCGGAAGTTTGATTCCATTACAGCCAGAGAGCAGGCTCTGCGTGATTTCGGTCTTAAAACCTGGCACGGGTTTCTTTATCAACTCAATACACGTTCTTTCCCTGTGAGTATTTCTTGTGATCTCAAAGAGTAGTCTATTCTGCTGTGTAAAGGAGCACCGTATAGACTTTGATAAAATCCTGATGGTTGATTTTGCTCTTTAGTTTCTCGGTCTTCCTGGTGATTTTCTCTCTGGCTTTTCTATCAATTGTGGAGAACGCCATGCTGAAGTCTCTAACCTCCAGCCCTTACTGCGATGCACTCTGCTGTCTGTCTTTCCAGTTCTGTGGTATTTACTTTTGTGTATTCCATTTGGTGCATGTGCGTTTGTGGTCATTGTGCCCCTTTTTATAATGACCCAGATTGTTTTTCCTCCTGCTCTCTTTTCGCTGATGTTCTACTGGTGTAACCTGTGTGCATTATTTTCACTCCCCCAGCTGTGACAATTTTGAAACGGTCTCGGCAAGGTGTTATGTGCAATGAGATCATCTAAAAATATCTGCTTATCTTTCACTCTCTGGTACATTCAGATCATCTATACTCATTGTAACTCTTGGTGATACTTGCATTGTGTTTATTATTTATTTTCTGCTACTTCTATCTGTTTCTTAATCTTCAATTTCTCTTTTACAGTCAGCTCGAGGGCTGCTTGAACTTTTTCAAAAGTAATTTATCTTATTTGTTGTCTTTTTAAATGTATCTCTTTCTACCTGTGTACGCATTGTGGTGGCTTCTCTAGATTTTGACGTATAATGTCATGTCAAGTGCGATTAGAAAACATGCTAAAACTAACCATGTAATTGTACACAGTGCACTGGTGCTAACCTTGGAATTTTAGTGCAGTGTACACACTTTCCTCTTGAGGCCTCTTTTCTCCCCTCCCTTATACTGGTGCTAGTTCATGTATCTCATCAACACGATCAATTTTTTCCTTCAAGTACAAAATACAGTTGAAGCCACACAATAGTCTATGAATGCTGAATTGTGTTTACCAGTGCATTTAACCATCTCCTTCTAGGTGTTCATTGCCACTGTTTGAATTTGTTTTTGCTATCATCCTCTTTATTTGAATAACTTGACCTTATCAAATAACTTCTTTTGAGATATCCTAACTAAATGCTCTTGCTTTCCTTCACCAGATGATGTCTTTTTCCTTTTTTATTCCAGAAGGATATTTTCCCAGGCTATATAATTTGAAACAACAGTTCTAGTCTTTGACTACTTGGGAGACGGTGTGCTGTTTCTGGCTGGTCTTTATGATTTCTTGTGAGAAGTCAATGTTAGTAAACTTGCTCTCCAATAGCAACGTGTTACTCCCTAACTCATTTAAATATTTTTTTCCATCTTTATTTGCAGAAGTTTGGTCATGCCAATTCCTTCTGACACCATATTTGGGCTGATTCTTTTTGGGATCATTGTTTTTTGCATATCACAGGTTAAGGCCTCATGCCATTTAGATGCTATAATAAGCAGCAGGTAGAAATGATGCCAAGAAGAGTCAGTGCTCCTCAAACTTTGAGCTCCAGCTGCTGTCCATTCTTCTCTGGATTCTCGTGGGAAACTGGCAGCAAGAAAAACCCAGCTCTCTCTTCACAGTGAAAATTGACAGTGATCAGGAGAAAGGGAGCAACTGCACACCATCACATGTGAGAATCTATCTGGCCCCCAGCTAATGTATTCTGAGTTCCTTGGCCTCGTTTCCCCATTTTGATAATGAATGCATTAGTGCAACCACCACAGCCCAAAAAGATCGTGGTGGCTAGAATGTCACACCCACTCCTGGAGGAAATCTGCATCATGGTGAGCCTCCCAGAGCCGCAGAGGCCCACACAGAGGGTGACGCACATCTAGAATGTGGCACAGGGCAAAAACAGTGAGTCACAGTTGCAGATTTAAGAGTCCCACCCGGTGCTAGCATCTGCGGCTGTCCTGCTGGTTTGTCTTTTGCAAGTTTCCCAGAAAAGGAGACTCACTAGGGTCCAGTAACAACGTACTTACCGACTTAGCATGTGATGTATACCTAAAACAGGCTAACCGGAGTCGTAAGATCTGACTGGTGGGAGCTGTGGTGTGCTCCTCTTTCGTGATAAAAACACTTATTCCCCAACTGCTAATGGTATTGATGGTATTTGCCCAGGGACAGTCAGAGTCTGGTCCTTTTCAAAACGTGGTGGTAAAGATTCAGTCCCTCTGCCTCTGGTTAGGACAACTGGGAAGGGCCACTGTAGCTCCAGAGCTCTCCGTTCTGAACTCATTTCAGCCCCACTCATCCTATCTAAATTGTCCAAAAAAGGTTTTCCTCAACCAACTTTCTGCCTCCATCTCCACCTGGGGCCTGCTTTCAGCAACGGGAGTGGTATCAGTTCTTTCTGTTTCAGTGACAAACACCCAACGACTCCATCAGCGTCTGTTTTAAGTACTAATTCTTGGCCCTTGTTCGGATGACAATGCAACCCCAGAGGACCTGCCCAGGGTTGGCCACTGTGTTTCCTTCTATGAGCACAGAGAGCAGTGGTGACACCTGGGGTGGCCCAGGAGACCCCAGCTGCACGGTGGCCATTCAGCCAACAGTGAGGAGAAAGCTGTGCTGGCTTCGAGGTGATGACACAGTTCTCAGTGTTCCGCAGTGTGTCCATACAGAGTGCTGGGTGCTGGAAGATGGCCTTGGGGTTTCCTGAACTCACTGACATCTTGTGCATGTTTCTGCTTCCTGGGAGGCTGCACCTGACAGGACAGGAGCACCTGGCTGGTAGGGTGCATTGCAGGGCAGGGAGTTCACACTGCAGGCCAGAGCTTGAGTCGCCATGACACAGATAACAGGAGTGAGGGGGACGCTGGCAGCACGAGGCGTGGTGAGTGGAGAAGCCTGGAAATGAGCATTTCTTTTGAGAGCCTTGGGGATGAGTAGGTGTCGGGCCTGATAAGGTCTCCTCAAATTCACGCCCTTCTGGTTCTCCACAGTGTGACCTCATTGGAAAATGGTGGTTTTGTGGGTGTGATGAAGCCAAGGTGCGGTCATAGTGGCTCGGCTTGAGCCCTAATACTATAGCTGTTTCCTTATCAGATAAATCTAGTCATGCTAGCACAGAGAAGAGCAGAGTGTGACGATGAGAGACATCACGGAGGGGACCAAGTAGTGCTGGGGCAGAGTGAGGTGTCTACAGCCCAGGCCGCCCAGGATTGCTGACACGCTCCTGACACAGCTGATCCCACAACGGCCATGGGAAACATGTCCCTGCTGACACAGTGATTGTGGACTTTGAGCCTCCAGAACTGCGAGAGAAAACATTCCTGCAGTTTGAAGCCACCTAGTTTGTGGTAATTTGTTATGGCAGTTCTAGAAAATTGTAGCAATGCAAAAAGGAACCTGTGAAAAGTGTCCCCATGGAGCAAAAGTATTCTTCCAGGGGGTGACGATGTGGCCTGGATCACTGCATTGTTCCAGGCCTGCTGGGGAGGGCACCTGACTCTGCCTGGCAGTGCAGAGCCTAGGACTTGGCTGCATGTCCCAGTGATGGCTGGTCAGCTCCACGGCCTTTCTGCACTCTGCAGACTGTGGGGACATTTGGGTCACAACCAGCAGATGCCATGCTCCCTCTCTTCTGTCCCATGTGAGGGGAGAGCCAGGCTCAGAATCCCTTGGGACACACACTGCAGACAGTTCTAAGTGTGCCCTGGGGACGCTCAGCCCTACAGACAGAATCAGGATTCTCTTCGGGAAGACTGCCCCTTCCTCGGATGAGCACAGGAATGAACAGTTGGAGAAAGCGATCATTCTCCAGCTCTGTGCTCTCTTTTTCTGCACAGATGAGGGTGACCTTGTCCCTGGAAAGGGGCTGGCCTTTGTCCCTAGGCCCTGTGACCTTGTGGCACTTCGGACATCTCCAGCTGTCCATGAACATCTTATTTAACATCTGTAGGTAGCTGAGGACAGGGCTGAGGTCACCTGGGCAGTGGCTGGCCAGGCCGGCCAGGCTCTCACAATCTCCCATTGTGCCTAAAGCTGTGACGTCGCCACCCTGAGCACCAGCAGGGACGAGCCCCGCCACTTCTCCTTGCCTGCACATGACTTTTTCAGGAATCTATTCAGACCTAGGCCCTGGGATCTTAACCGTTGTAGCATGTATCCTAGGTTGTATCCTGGGACTTTGCCTCCTTCTCCTCATTTTCCTGGTGATTCACCAGTGCAGAAGGAAAGGAAAGTACCAAGGTAGGTTCTAGAAAACCCCCAGGAGCCTGGGATGAGGAGAGCTGAGGGCAGTGGGTAGAAGGGCCACTGGGAAGTGGGGTGTTGGAGCTGCCCCCTGCCCTTGGTACTTTTCTGGACAATTAACTGCACTTCTATTAGTTTATGTGACTCTGGATTAGACGTACCAAGGAAATGCAGCAATAGCTACGATACTAGCGAGTCCAGTGCCAGATGTGGGGACACAGGACCAGGAACCATGTTAGGACTGGGCCTGGTTAAGGGTGGACTAGGAATTTTTGAGTTAACCATAAGGTATAAAGACAGTGGGGACTCAGCTGACCTGATTGATGCCCCCAAAGTCCTCAGGGAGGATCTGTGTGGAGATTTGTCAGGGTACAAGTTTCTCACTCAGACTTCTTCTAAATCTTAACTTCATGTGAATTTTAGTTATATGAGGCTGTACATGACGATGTTCGTCATGGCCCTGGGACCAGAAAGAAAAGAAACCAGAGTCAAATGATGTCCCTCGCCCTCCCTAGCAAGTTGTGTCTGTAAACCATCATCGGGGTGAGTTCCAGCACCTGCCTGCATAGTATCTGCACACAGAACCCTGAGTCCCTCCTCAGAAGGTAGGTTCTCTACGCTCTAAAGCCATCTGTGGCCTTCCTCACCTCAGTGCACCCTGTGTCTTCTCTGTGGAAAGAAAACGTTCAGGGCTGAGTATCTGCTTTGAGCCCTTATCTAGTTCCCACATCCATGAGATTCTCTGTTCAAGTCTTCCTTGGAATGTTTCTGTTACGTGCTTCCGTGGCCAGGCTGTTCCTGGGATCACTGGGAACATGGTGACAAGGTTGGCTGGGGAAACCCTGAGCTCTGCGGGTAGATGTGATCCTTGGGGACAGAGAGGCGAATGGTTTGGCCTCTTTTTGGAAGTGACATTAAGGGGAGCAGACTCAATCCTCACCCATGCTGCCCTCTGGGGTGTGATCTTAGATGACAGCAAACCAATGACCCAGGTCGCACTCACACCAGCCGAAGGCTCCCGCACCTGCAATCCCCCTGAGATGTAGACGCGGAAAGAGGGTGACATGCACGTGCCCAGGGACACTTTCTTGGGACTGGAAACTACGCGGCATCACTTTTCTGGACTTGTTTTATTGCCTTCCTGTCACTGGATTGAAATTCACGGCAGCTTTTCAACAAGAGGCTCTGATTTTCTGACTGTGCCTCACAATTTATGAATCCTGAGGAAAAATTCCTCATGGAGAGGTGAACGGGGCTTCATTCCCCCGCTGTCTTGTGCTTGCTTTCAAAAAAAAAAAAAATGAGTTTGATCTGTTACTTCCAGATCCTTCCTGCAAAAAGAAAGTCTGAGTGGCCTCATCATTCTTAATCCCACCCAGGATCGGCTCCCCAAGCCATTTCTGTTATTTCTGGACTTCTTTTTCCCTGCTGGGGAGATCCTAGGACCTCAAATATGCCAGGTAAGAACTTTACCAATGAGGAACATTGCCAGACCCTCTCTCGGCATGTTGAGGGATGGTAGGAAGACATTAGAGGCTGCACCAGGCCTCCGTGCAGTTCAGTGCGTGAACTTCTACTATGCTGCAGCCATGTCTTCCCCGTTAACAAGTGTATACATTATGACACAATGTATGGGACCAACTCAAGATGTAAAAAACAAAGTCAAAAATGCAATTTAAATGATAATACATGGGTACAGCGTTGGGTTGTTTAATTTTTTTCTTACTTTACTGGAAATTGAACAGAAGGTCTTTGCACTAAGCAACGTACGTACAGACGGCTTGTTTCTTTTCTTTCCTTTTGTATTGTGAGACAGGGCCTCATTAAATTGCTAGGTGGCCCAAACTGGACTCAAACACTGTGACTTCTTGTCTCCGCCTCTCAGAATACTGGGATTACAAGCCTGCACCACCAGACCCTACCACTAGGTGACATTTTGATGCTCTGTAGTTACTAATGTATTAAGATCATTCTGTAAGTGGGTAATTTCATGGGCCATGTTTTAGGTGACCTGAGAGATTCACTCAATAGTTCTTTAAGTCCCACAGCATGACTGGTTACATAATTTTGGGCCAGAACAAAATGAAGATATGAGATCCCTTAATTTAAAAACGTTCAGGACTCTCAATTTGAGTCCAAAATGCTCCCCCGTCCCCCCCCCCAACAAAGTCTCCCCACCCTACCCTGAGCCTGGGCCCTCTGGACAAGGGCCTGCACAGTTGTCCAGACTGCGTGTTCATGGAGCCCCTCAGACACACAGAATTTTACATGAGAAGCTCAGTAAACCACAACCTGTGTGAAGATGGTGGGGTCACATCATAGCAGCTACACGCACTGGGGGACATCGGGATCTGGCCCCTGAACGTCCTCACGGAATCAGTTGTTGAGGAGACAGGCCTTCCTGCCACCGGTTGCTGAGATACAGCCACGGGAACATGGATGCTCACAGGGCCTCCCTCTGATCCCATGCCCCTCATTGTGCAGGGTGAGGAACGGCACTTTACCATGTTTTTTAGTCACCAGTAACACCATGACAGGTGTTTCCTAGATGGACACCTGATGCCCACGCTTTGCTTTCCGGCATGTTTGATGCTATGTACATGTACGTGATCTCAGTCTGGCTACCAGCTCTGCCTGGTGCTCACCTCGCTCTGATCCCAAGCATCTAGGGGGCGTTGCATGGTCTCTGGTCATAACTAGATCAGGCCCTAAATTGCTGTTTCTCGTTGTTTTTCATGGTCTGGAAGAGGAGAAACTTCTGCTTGAGGAAAAGTAGCCTGAGAGTGAGGACGCTGATCTCAGAGCCCCCGGAGTGTCACCCTTGGAATGTCACCTGGAGAATCTCCATGGCATTTGTAAATCTTTGTTCCAAACTAAAGTTTGAGAAACCCTCACTGTCTGCGTCCACATTGGATCACATTGTCTTGTCCTCCACTTTTCTATTTGTTTCTCAGTGGCAGGTCACTTGGTCCATCTAGATGAGCTCGGAGTCATGGAGAAATTTTGATATTTGTGAACATCTGGAGACAACAGCACAAACTGCTTGCAAAAGTTCATAAATTCACACTGGGTGTGCATACACCTGTAATCCACACACTTGGGACATGAGTGCAAGGCCAGTCTGGGCTGCATAGGGAGTTCAGGACCAGCCTGGACTACAGAGCAATTAGGCGGGAAAAATATACAGCCAGGATCCTTTAACTCAGGAAACATCTTTTCTTGTTCTGGATGAAGTGTCAGGTGAGTGACTTGTGCTTGGACTGAGGAAGACACTGAGGCTCCCTCCAGAGCCCAGCGTACACATCTGCCAGGCCTAAGCACAACACCTGTGGGTAACATGGCTGAGTACTCAAGTCCTTTCACTGGTGAGAAATACAATGGCTGAAGCAGTAATTCTTCACTGTATGCATTACTCCTAATAGATTTGGACGCATCTGAGTGGTCGTGCATCCAACTTCCAGTAAGTGTGATTTTGGTAAGGGTGAAGGAATACCTTGGAAGAAGGTGCAAATATTAGAAAATTAAGATGAGTATTGGTGGCACATGCCTGTAATCCCAGTACTCCAAAGGCTGAAGCAGGGGGATTGCTGAATTTGAGGCAGCCTGGGCTACATAGTGAATTCAGGATCAGCCTGGAGGACAGAGCAAGACCTTGTCTGAAAAGAAATTTTTAAAGAGAGAATTAACCTGTCCTTCTCCCTGTCCTTCTCCCCCATTTGCTCCACTCAAGGGAGTCTCTCTGAATCTCCCTCCTGTTTCATCCAGTGACCAGGATTCGCGTAAATTTGCAGCGTCCCCACTCGCTGGTCTCCTGCGATTTCTCCTTCCCAAGTTTTTGCACTGGCTCCTGTACATCCCATTGAAATTGTCTCCTGCCTGGGCTACAGAGCAGCCGCAGGAGAGTGAGCCAGCACAGCCTTCTCCTCCCACAGAGGCAAAGAGAAGAATTTTGTCTATTTCAGGTCCTATGTGATATTCACTGCCCGAAAATCAGAGATTTCTCCTCCCAACATCACTAGTTGGCCTGTGTCTGATTCGTCATCGTATTTGAGGACCTCGTACACAGGTGACTCCTGCACATTCTGCTGACTGGAGTCCAGGGCAGCCTGGGGCTTTGGTCCAACAGGCACTGCTCAAGTTGTCACAGAGGAATGGGACAGGTTTAGCGAAACAACTCATCCAGTTTCTCGGTGCTAACAGGAGTGTCGTTTGGGCACCAGCCCAAAGCAGCAGAAACTGGATTGCAGCTACTGGGCTCCAAGTGGCCTCCTGTGACGCTCACCCACCCTGTTGATTCTTCCTCCTGTTACCCACAACCTGACCCCTTTCCTGGGGGTAAGAGCAACTGCTGCTGTCTCTTTTGATATAAAAACATTTTCTTCCTGTTATGAAAGACTCTGGTGGTAAATGCTGATGCTTCTAAGACGCAGAGACAAACATCCTGTGCCTTTGGTATCTGATCATCAGCACTGCAGAGGCCGTGCTGGTCTCCGCTTGGCAGAAATGGTGGCGTGCATATCGCGGATGCTCTGGTATCTGCAGCATCTAGGATCCTTCCGAGCCAGCAGCCTCACCACCAATCAGTCACAGAGATAACATCACACTTAAATGGAGGGGTTTGAAGGTGATTTATTCATTGATACCTACTAATATTTCACCCTGAAGATATTTCTTCTAAGTGGGATAATTCTTTATAGGCCACTACTCACTTTTTCTGCCAAAACAGTGAGTTGTTAAGGGCTGCCTGCTCCCAAAGTCAGCTCTGGAGAAACGGCAGTGGTAACAAGCAGGAGTGAGTGTCCACACGATCAGCCACATGAGGGGAGCCCGTCCCAGGTGAAGGGAAGCAGCGACCAGGGGTGAGCGGCAAGCGGTGGGTGGGGACGGCTGCTGAGGGCCACAGGAGGAAGGCTATAGGGGATACGGTGAGACAGCAAACAGCAGGGATGGTGTGGCTTCGCATTCCCCAGGCCACTGATCACTGGTAGCTACAGAGGTCTGTGGTAATGGCGTAGGCTGCTGACTGTCTCCGTGCTCCTAACAGGGAAACTCACATGTGACCAAGCTGTGGTGTCACACGGTCAAAAAACAAAAAACCAAGTGGAGATATTTGAAGAACGAACAATTGAGTTGGGGTATCAATTTATCAAGAAAATAACAGAAGATAACAGAAGTAGAGGATCTCCCTGAGGTGCTGAAGGACACAGAGACAGGGTCCGCTGACCTGGTGTTCCAGGAGGAAAGAAACATACACCTGAAGAAAAGGAAAAACTGACAGAACTAATTAATTTCAGGAAAATAAAAAAGAAAGTCTCAATGGGAAAAGATTTGTAGGTTTCCATATGCGTGGTGAAGTAAAACAATCAACCTAGACAAACTATAAAGAAATTGAAAGGTACCAAAATAAAATTTTCAGGGGAAAGAAAAAGGACACACCATCTGCCAAGAAGCAAAAATCAAGTTCCCTTTAATTTTCAGTAGCAGCATTACTTATAAAAAGGCAACAAGTTGTCTTAAAGTTTTAAACCAGTAACTGTGAACTTAGAATTGTGTGAACAGTAAAAATATCATGCTGAAGGGAAGAAAAAGATTATCAGTTAAACAAATTCACAACTTGATACACTATGTATAATGTTGCTAGTAACACAGAAAAAATGTAATTAATTCAACAATAGCTGCAAAGAAATTGCAATGCTTTTCAAAACTCAAACTCAGTAAGCACCAGGTCTAAGTGAGTCTTCCCTTGAGTTGTACCAAACAGTCAAAGAATGATTATAATTTTATACAAAAGGGAAAGCAAAGAGAAAAATCCAGACCCAGATTATTCTTGGCACACCTTGCCTTTTGGTGAAAGCACCTATCTCGTGTAGGCTATCTGCTATGTTGGCATGGAGTTATTCCTGGTATTGTTCTGTAGCCTTTTCAACCATTCTGTTCAGGTAGTAATAATATCCCCATTCTGCGTTTTCTAAGCACACACATGCGTGTACATACAATATATTTTCCTTCTGAATGAGTACTAAAATCACAGTAATTGAATTAACTTTCTCATGTCATGCTTATATATAACTGTGCATCCCCATCTTCCATAAACCTCTTGGTCTCCCTTCTTCACAGATCTCCTCCAGTGCAACCACCCTGGCCAATGCAATAAAGACTCTACCTCTTCCCTAAGCTTCTCACCCCGGTGAGCGGTGCTCATCGGCAAGGCTTTAGTGAGCACAGACGGACGCGGCTCTTCCTCTAGACTACCAACAAAAGAGCAGCGAGCAAAGGTGGACGTGACCAGCTGACAGAAGAGGCCTCTCAAGATATGTGACAGGAAATGAAAAGCAGTTACAAGGTCGTGTAAGCCATGTAACGAACACTGATGCGCAGTGGGAAGTGACCTGGCACTCGAGCTCAGCCACTTCCACTGGACGTGCTCCCTAAAGGAGCACCGTGGGGGTTTTAATGCATCTCGAGATCCCACTGTGAATTCGTGTCCCAAGTTAAGAATGGAGAAGTAGTTCTCCAAAGAAAGATCCACTTGTGAATGCTATGATTTAAATGTGTCCCCCAAAATTTGTGTGTTGGAAGTTCAGTTTCCCTGTACCATTGTTAAGAAGTGGTGTCTCACAAGCAGTGACTATTTCATACGGGCACAGTACTCAAGACTGGATTAATGCCGTTATCCCAGGAGTGGGTCAGTCGCCCTGACAGCAGGTTGTTACGAAGGGTTCTTCTCTCACGCGTGTCTGGTTTTCACGCCCCACACGCTCATGTACTCTCTTGCTTTTTGAAATAGGATGATGCAGGGGAAGGTATTGTTGCTGTCACCAGGCACAGTCCCCAAAACTTGAACTCCAGGCCTTTGGAATCTTCATTCTTCATAAACTTCCTGATCTTTGGTGCTCAGGCATAGAGACAGAAAAACAACCGCAGCAGCAATCAACACCATACTGTTGCCCAACTACGGCCTGGTCCTTTCTTGCCTGTCCCCTCTGCTTCCTGAATTGCTGTCAAAGACGAGGGGACATGTGCTGGGGAGGTTCAGAATAACCCACAGACTAATATGCCTTTGGCTCAGAGGGCACCCTAGCCCTCATCTCTCCCTAGGGACACCTGTGACAGCAGAGAGATTCTTATAATCCATTGGACAGTTATTCCCAACATGATTTAGTACAACAAGACATGGAATGCCCAAAAATGTTTGAAAAAGACATAACCTTTTTCTTCAGGAAAATAGGCTCTTTTTGGTCAGTTAGATGCTACTCTGCTACACAGACCCAGCACGAGGGCTGGGAGGTGGAGAGAGTATGTCGTCCTCTTCACGGGTGGCCGTGGTTCCAAACTTCTGCGTGCACGGTAATCTACTCTCTGCTTCTCTGTCTGTCCAGTCAGGTGTTCTAGGGCCAATAAAGCAGTAGCAAAACGGAAGCCATCCTGGCCTTGCACAGACATGCGGGGCTCGGCCAGTCACCACCTGGCTCTGCCTCCCTCCCTCGTGACGGGTTGTGACCTCATCACTGCGGTCGCCCGGGAGATGCCGGGGCTTGGCTGGGTGTGGACCCCTGCTCACCTCCCCCATGATGAGGACCATGCCGTGGGCGGCCTCTCCCCAACGCGTCCCGTGCTCCTCCGCCCTGCTCGCCCTGCTGTTGGTGTTCTTCCCCTTGGTCGCGCTGTCTCCCTTTCTGTTGGAGCTAGACAAGCGCGTAAAGCGCCGTGAGTGCCCGGGCCGTGGGACCAGCGCTGCAGAGGGCACGCGTGGGGCAGGGCGGGCGTCGGCTGCACCCTGGGAACCGAGCCGCCGGGGCCGGCCCCTAGGAGGCCGGCCCGCAGCTTAGGGCTTAGTGTGGCCGTCCTCCCTGTGACCCAAGATCCCGGGGTGCAGAGCGGCTGGGCTAGGACACAGGGCTGCCGACTGCGGACAGGCTGGTTGGTGGTGACAGCCAGCGCGGGGGCATGGGGCCCACGGGCCAGGGCGTGACGAAGGGTCCCAAGCCGCCCCGACCGTCGGGTCTCTCAGTCCTGCGCAGGTGCGGCCGCTCCGCGTGCAGGGCCGCCCACGGGGACCACGGGGACCACGACGGCGCCGGCAAGGGCGCGGCCCCGCCGAGAAGGGCAGGTGAGGTCTCCGCCTTCGCTCCGGCGCTTCACCGCTGTGGACGAAGCTATGGCTCCCGGACTGCGCCCCAGCGCTGGGGAGCCCAGGCTCAGGTCTGCGCCCGGTGACCCGCGGCCCGGACCTCCCCTTCCCTCAGCGCAGCCTCGGCTCCGATCTGCGCTCTACAGAGCTTGTCTTTCCCGCCCAGGGCTGGTTCTGAGCCCTCCCGACCTCCTGCTGGGCGACGTTTCTCTCTCTTGTCATCTGTATCTGGGATGATCCCTGACTCGGTCTCCAGGAAGTGGTTATACATTCACTTTTGTGGTAGAGATGTGGGGAAAGGAGCTCCTCAGAGCTAAAATTATGTTATAAAAAATCCAGAGGAGAGTAAAAACACATTTTTCTGGGTGACATTCTGACCACCTGTGGACCATAATACATGCAAATATCAGTGATGGTTTTCCTCGTGGTTCTGGGCATCAAGCCCAGGGCCTTTGCACACGCTAAGCACCCTCTCCCACTGACCTTCCTCCCCAGCCTGTGTCCACAATTCCTGCAGATTACATATATTAGGGGTTCTGCCCCTTGGGGACAAGGCAGCCCCACCCACCTTTTTCCGGATTTATGACTCTGGTGACGTCACAGAGAGGGACCCTCTATATTCCTGGGCTCTTTGCTCCCACAGTGCCTTGCTGTGAACACACCCTGGGGCTCCCCCACCCCAGGGTTCCCTCACACGAAGTTCAAATGCGCAGTCCATTAGGCACTGCGTTGCTTCCGGGTTAGCAAAGCCAGCCAGAACGTGTGTGAGCATAGATTTAGACTGGAGAATGGGGGTTGTGGTTGTACACTCCAGGGAAGAGCGACAGTGCGTGATTGAATTTGTCCGTCCCCGAACAACCAACATGTGTGTTGCCTTTGGGTGTAGACGACCAGAACTCCAATCCTCAAACTTTTCTCCCATAAACAGAAAGGCAGGACCGCAGTGACAACATATAATTTAAAGTGCCAGTCCGCCCATCTGAGCGAATCACCGCAGAATTCACCCGAGGTCACTCGGGTGTTTGCACAAGGGCCTCCACTGAGTCAGCCCACGCTCTGCTTCCTCACGCTGATCGAGCCCCTGAGGCCCGCGCGTGCCCTTCACGCCCAAAGGCGCTGCTCCCAAGGGACTCATGCATGGCCCTGAGGTGTCCAGGAAATGCAGGGCCTCCTGCGAATGAACACGGAAGGCGACGTGAGCGCAGCGTGTGCCCAGGATGGTGTGTGCGTGGGCTCCCGTCTCTCTCACCCATCACCTCCCATTCTCACAGCATTCTGAGACTGCCTGTGTCCTCCCTCAAGACCTGGGCTCCGGGGGCGCCTCCCCCACCCCTCCTCAGGACCAACACACACCAGCAGGGCTGCTAAGACCACACTTCCAAGTCTAATGTCAGTTCTTTGGACGGTCATTTGATATTTGTGCTAATTATTGGAACCAAAATGGAAAGAATCTGGTGAGTTACTAAAGTACAAACATTTTGGTGACATTTCCACACCTTACCCTCCCCCATTGCTGCTCACACAATAGATAGATTTTTCATACAGATTTATAGGATTTTAGATTAGATGAAGCAACAGCATTCCAGGTTTTCTTATAAACTAGTAGAATGTGAGACCCAGAAGCACTCGAGCTGATGTCAACATTATTAGCAACAATATTTTTAGTTAACCAATGAGAAAACTTGTTTTCTGTTTGTCACGGAAGTTTAGTAAGATAAAAGCTGTGGGCTCTTTTGTGAGGACTGACTTATAGGTCATAGGGAATAACAGTTACTTAGGGACAATTTATAAACAGTTGTATTATCTGCATAGATATTTTGAGAATCAGGACAAGTCACACAGCACACACAACATATTTATTGGGTAATAAATATGCTGCAGAGTCTGGTCCTGATGGGACTACTCTAAGTGTTTGATGAGACACATAAATTTTTATTCCTTACACTATTTCTACTTTTTAAAATGAGTGTGTCCAATGGAGCACTCTCCTGCCATAAAGAAAGATGAATTTAAGTCATTTGTACAAAAATGGTTGCACCTTGATACCACCATGCTTAGTGAAATGAATCAGACTCAAAAAGCTAAATATTGTATGGTTTATCATTAAAGATCCAAACTATAAAAAAGAGCAAAACAAAAGGCAAATGAAAAAAATAGGAGGATGGGTTTAGAGGAAAAGAGTATGTGGGGGAGGGAGGGAGAGGGCAGTAAAAGTGATCAAGACACAATATGCGTATGTACCAACTCCTCAAGCTGAATGTTATTATCATTTATCATTTATTATCACAAACATATACGAATAAAAGAAGAATTTTGCAAAATAAGTAAAATGGGCATCTCCAATCTTCTGGGCCACAGATGTAACCAAGAAACCATCCTAATGTTTCAGGGTGTTCTATGGAGCCATCAGGGAGAGGAGTTCTAGAAGGAAAGAACCACAGAAAAAGGAAAGATCCCCCATTACCCACAAGGGGATCAAGAGACCCCAGGTGTCCCAAGGCTGAGATCTGCCCCGGCGGACTGCCAGTCTGAGAATGACTGGGTCTATGAAGTCACCTGTGACATCTCATCTCAGGCAGGGAAGCTCTCTGGACCCCCAAGAACCTGTGTTTATGCTGAGAATAAAAGGCAATAAATATATTGAGATTCTCTGGAGAATTCTGTGTTACAGAGAAATTTTTGTTGAATTTCTAGCTTCATCAAAATCTCAAACAGATTTTTCACTTGCAGGTGACATCACACGTGATTGTCATATACTTTCTCCTGCAAGATGTAGGGTGACTTACAGGGCAAGGCAAGCTTGTGGTCCCTCTACAACTAAGCACACTCTACACGTAGGAACAGTGTCTCCTCTCTCCTCTCTCTCTGGCATGGAGCAACAGAACTTGGACATGCTAAAGTGTTCTGTGTAGACTGTACTGTTGTCTCATATGAATGCCATGGTCCTCCACAGTCTTAGAATGTGGCATCATGGAGAAGGAATGGGGGTAGACTGTTTTCCTACTCAAAGAGTGTTGGCTTCTATGTGAACACCCATCACTACAACAAATACATGACTTAGAGAAGGGGTATTTTAGTTCAGTTTTTAAAGATCTAGTCCATGACTGACTGGCCCCATCACTCTTGGACTGTGGCAAGGGCAGCCCATCATGGCACAATTGCACAGCAGAGTAAAAACCCCTCCCTGATGGCCAGGGAGCAACAGAGAGAGAAGATGGGTGCTCCCCTATCCTCTTCTACAGCAAGACCCCAGGGACTTGAAGGCCTCCCATTAAGCACCATCTCTTAAAGTCATAAGCCTTTGATAAACACACAAACCATAGCAACCTCAAAAATATTGTTTATCAAGTACAGCTAATTTTTTTCTTTTCCTGTCTCTCTTTGAGTTTTCTCTTCATGTGAGTTGCAATACATGATTCTTCCTGATCTCACCAATCAGTGTATCCATTTATCTGCTCTTCTGTGCTCAGCTATCTTGACTACATGCAATATCTGTGTTATGAGGGGTCACTAGGACACCCGGGTAGAAATCTCTAGCAGATGTATTAGAGGTGTAACAGGGATAGGAGATGGGGGGTGAGGGGTGAGCTCATAGAATAGTTGGAGAGTTTTTCAGATGAAAGTCTTATGTAGACATGTGAAAGTTACATGTCAAAACAGTTCGATGAGTGATTTCTGGAATCATGGCATGCAAAGTTGAAATAAAGTCCTTCATCCTTGCTCAGCCATGACCCTCAGCCACGCTCCCTTGGGTCACCCCTCCCCTGCACTTCTATAAGTAATCCTCACTCCTGTAAGTAACCCCAGTAAATTCACTGGCTCATTGTGGAATAAAAGGAGTAAAAACTTCAGGGAAATATCAGGAATTGAGTTGACTGGGCAACAGCCTAATAGTGCATTTGGGCGACGAATAACACTTACTGAACAGCACACTGACGTGTGGCCACAGTGTCCTCACTCCCTGTTAGAGGGGCAGAAAAGGACCCTCCACCCCACACACCTGCCTGCTTATGAGAGAGTAAAGTTTAGGCAACCAGCATAAACATCGTGCCTTTTGATCCTAATTACCCGTTCTACACCTACAAATATTCCATTATAAATCAATAGCTAATTGTCATGTAGCCCTTTTGAAGTCCCCATGTGACTATTTAACTGGCTTTTCTCTTTGCTGTACTTCTCTTTTGCCTCTAATAAATATAAAAAGAAAAGCCTCCTTATACCCGCACCTAGCCTCTCCTTTCTGAAAGGGCCAGTCAAGGTTCAGTCACTTCGGGCTTCTCTTTGTCCATGAAACTGGAGTCAGAGTGACCTCTGCATCTCCGACCTTGTACGTCTTGCTGGACTTCGGTGCAATGCTGACGTAGGCCCGTGTGCTGTGTCTGTCCCGGGGGAAGACATGCTGGAGTTTGTGCCTCCCCGGGGAAATCACATGACACAAGAGTCAAGAGAATATGTTCCCTAAAGAAACGTGAAAGCCTACATCTCCTCATTGGCATTAACATGAAACCGATGACAAACATCTCAAGACCCTCAAGAAGGGCTGTGCTCCCGGGAATCCTCCGTGGGACTTCTGTCTGCAACCCTGTGGTCACAGAGCTCAGACCCCAAATGCACTTTGCTGTCCGGGTGAGCGGCCTGTACAGCAGCTTCCTTTCCCCTGAGCAATATGTGGTTCCATGAGTAAACTTTCTTCCCATTTTTATTGGTATATATAGAGAGAGATATAGATATATACATATATAGACACACACACAAACAAAAATGTACATTTTAAGACACCTACGTGACTTAGACCACAAGCTGAGCTTTTAACTTCCCCTGCAGCAAGCTGGAGCTCTGTGACTAAATGTCAACCGACAGAGTTCTGACAGAAAAGGACCGTGTGAAATTCGTGTCATTAGCTACCAGAGAAAGCTTTCTCTCTTCGTGAGCTGAATGTGGCCCCCCAGAGGTTCCCCTGAGAACCCCTGTTTAGAAGGAAAGGCAGAGCGGCTTTTGCAGCTGGGACTGTGGGCACTTTGCAGGACAGGGCCAGCTCTTGCCCCTACACCTTTCTCTTGGGGAAACAAACCTCCGGTGAACCACAATCCCAGACCTCTTTCTTGCAGCCACCTGGCCTTTCCCACCACCACCATATGCCCTGCCTCCTGCTGATCATGGTGCCAGCCGCTCACAGAACTGCTGCTCTGGAGTTTAAAATATCCCGGCACTTAACGTGAGGTACAAGCTGGGTCCAGTGGCACTTGGTACAGGCCTGACATCCTGGCACTGTGAAAGCCTGAGGGGCGAGGTTGAGCCCAGCCTAGGCACTTAGCAACGTCGCAAGATCCTGTCTCAAATAAACAATAGAAAAGGACTGGGGATAAAGCTGAGAGAAGGTCTGAGTTTTATCCTTAGTACCACAAAAAAACAGCACCTCCACGATCTAACTCAACTTTTTCAATGCAGTTTGTGCTTTAGCCATGCACGCGAGTGTGCGCACATGTGATCACACACATATTTCATCTTTTTCTGGCCACTGTGGTCTTTTACTGCATTTCATTCACGCGTTGCTTTCTCCTGCCCTCCTGTCTTCCTCTACAGATGCCCTGGAGTTTTGCTCTCTGTTTGACTCTCCCTTTTCATCCGGTACTTTCTTCTAAAGAGCTGAGCCGAGAAAAGCCAGAAGGGACAAATGTCACTCAGCTTCCCCTAATTTTAACATCTCGTATTTACCAAAACTCAGAAATTCACATAGGATTTACTAACCCCAGATCCGTTGCTGGGGCTGGGGGAGCAGTCCTGCAGTTAGAGCATTTGCTCATCAAGCACAAAGCCCCGGGTTCATCTCCCCAGCACCATGTAAACTGGGCATGATGGTGCACATTTGTAATCCCAGCACTTGGGAGGCTGAGGCAGGAGGATTGCTGTGAGTTGAGGGCCAGGCTGGGCTATAAAGTAAGTTCAAGGCCAGCCTGGACTGCAGGGCAAGACCCTGTCTCAAAAAAAAATCCTCTAGATCTGATTCTGTTTTGGATTTCCTCAGTTTCTCCACTAGCATCTTTTGTCTTTTCCATGACCCAGTCTTCAGCGGCCTGTGCACACTCCCTCAGCCTCTAGCACCCTCACGGCCTTCCGCAGGCCGCTGGGACTTCACGTTTCTGCAGGACAGCATTCGTTTTGCAGGAAGCCCTTGGGTTGGGTTTTGTGAGATGTTTTCAGATAAGTGCAGACTTTGAGAAATGGCCCTGCCAGCAGAAGGTGCCTTCCTCTAACTCATATCACTGAGAATATGATGTTTAAAATGACTTAGGACAGCTTATGGTCATCCTGAGCCGTTAGCTTTGTTGGGTTTTGCTAGGTTTTTCCACTCAGCCTTTTTCTTTACCAGCTTTTGGTACTGACACATTCTGGTAACTCTTCAAAGGTGATTGAAAGAGTGATATTTTTATAACCCACCTACTGTTTTGAGATAGGGTCTCACTATATAGTCCACGCTGGTGCTGAACTCAGTATGTAGCCCAGGCTGGCCTTGGAGACATGGCCGTCCTCCTGCCTCAGCCTCTGAAGTGCTGTGATTACACCAAGCTATTATACAGTGCTGGGAAATCAACCCCAAGGCCTTGTGTTTCCTAGGCAAGCTCTCTGATCACTGAGCTATGCCCCCACCCGCTACCTACCTTTTTCACATAAATTTTTTATTGCCTCTGCTGTGCCTGGGTTCTTCATTCATTGTTTAATGAACTTTTCTTTTTCTTTTTTTCTTTTCTTTTTTTTATTTTTTTCTTTTTTTTTTTTTTTTTGGACCGGGGATGGAGCCTCGCATCTTTGCACTGGGCTACTGTTAAGTTAGGAGAGATAGACAGGGCTCAGACAGGATGTGCCAACCCCCCATGGGAGCAGAAGTGGAATTGAGATGGAGTCAAGGTCCCAGTCAAGGCCTCATCTTCTCTGGGAACAATAAAGGAGAAGTAGGGGCTGGAGGAATAGCTCAGTGGTTAAAGTGCTTACTATGTCAGCCACTAAGTACCCAAGTTTGATTCCCCAGCACCACAGAAGCTGGGAGTGGTGGTGCATGCCTGTGATCCCAGCACTCGGGAGGCTGAGGCAGGAGGATTGCAGTGAGTCCAAGGCCAGCCTGGGCTCCATAGTGAGTTCAGGACCAGCCTGGGCTACAGAGCCAGAGCCTGTCTCAAAATAAATAAATAAATAAATAAATAAATAAATAAATAAATAAATAGCTAAGACAGGCTGTGCATCCTCTCCCTCCCAGTTTCATCTAAATGTCCTAAGGTAATTAGTGGGCAGATATCCTTCTACAGCCCCCACCGCAGGAGGACTGCTTGAAATCACCTAAGCAAAAGCTTTACAAAGGGCTCAAGTCCTTCATTCCCTCCAGACCCTCACTCGAGACTCCTCCCAACCTCTCCTGGAGCATACTACTTCCTCAGTAAACCCGTTCTTGCTTTAAATCTTCTATGTGAACTCCGACTGATTATTCTTAATCATATAAAGAGTTCCTGAACCCGGACATCAGGAAAGAGGACCAGTAACATTTTGAGGCTCCTAGTCATCCAGGAATTTTTTTAACACTATTACATCTTCAGCCCTGATTGTTTTTTCTTTGTTACATATGTCCTTTTTTTTTTTTTAACGTCTGGGTTCAAGCCTGAGGTCTTAGCACTGAGCTACATCCCCAGCCTATTATTTATTCTTATTTTAAGTGAGATGGGATCTTGCCAAACTGCTGGACTGTAGCTCATGCTCCCCCTCCTTCCAACTCCCAGAACCCTGGAATTACAGGCCTGCTCCTCTAGGCCTGGCTTGTATTTCACAATTTATTTCAAAATTTATATCTGTCTGTTTTCCACCAAGGGAAAACTTTCATGTTGATTGCGTAAAATTTAGAAATTTAAGCCAGGCATGGCAGCACACACCTGTAACCCCAGCACTCTGGAAGCTGGGACAGGAGGATCGTCATGAGTCTGAGGCCAGCCTTGGCCACATAGTGAGTTCAAGAGCAGCATAAGCCACAGAGCAAGACTGTTTCAAACAAGGCGGGAGGGGAGTGAGGGGATCAGTGAGAGAGCATTAACGAAATTAGGAAGAAACAGTCAAAAGCGCCTTCCAAGGCAGTAGCACAGTAGGTGTTCTGGTCGGTTGCGGGTCTGCAGGATCCACACCTATGACAGAGTTTAACCCCCCATGACTTTGGGTCCTTGGCCCTGACAGTATGCCCTTTCTCCTTTCTAGGGACCTAGTAACCCAGAGTCCCCTGATCCTCCTGGGTATCTGTGGGCTGTGGGCTGTGGGCTGTGCACTGAGCAGCAGGACCAAAAGGGCCAGTCCTTTTTTTTTTTTTTTTTTTTTTTAAGACAGAATCTCACTGAGTGGTTAAATTGCCCGGGTTGGACTCAAATTTGGAATCCTCCTGCCTCCACCTCTCTGAGCGCTGTGTCTCTAGGCCGGGCTAATGCAGCCTTTCCCCATCTACAGATTCATGCCGAGTACATTCTAATAAAGAAGCCCACATGTTAAGTAAATACAACAAATTCAATACCAGCTGCCTATGAATTAATAAAGCTGGGAACATATTGATTCCCGATAAACAATATTGAAGAAGTGCTGGCTCACATCTGTCTTGTCCCCTGAAGCACCAGATGCTTTGGCAGAAAATGGCAAAACGCTCTGCATTCTCAGCTCTCTGCACATCTGCAGAGCAGCTCAGCTTTGATTACTATCACTCTTTTGTGAAATTACTCAATTTCAAATTTCCAAATATATGTCAAGGCCCTCAACTAGAAAATATATATATGAGTAATGAAAATTACCTTAGGTAGCTGTTTATAGCTGAATGGCTTACTGCACAGTAGACAGTAACTTCTCAATAAAGCCTTTTTTTAAAGATAAAGTTTCAGCTATTCTGGCAACAGATTAGGCAAAAATTTATTTCAAGAGTTAAGTAAGTGGGGCTGGGAGGTGTGCTCAGTGGTTAGGTTACTAATGGCATGTACAAGGCTCTGGGTTCAATTCCCAGCACCACACAAATATCAATCAGGTATAGTGACACATGCCTGTAATTCGAGCCCTGGGGAGGCTGAGGCAGGAGGACTGCCACTAGTTTGAGGCCAGCTGAGGCTACACAGTGAGTTCAGGATCAGAGTGGACTATAGAGCAAAACTATCTCAGAAAAGAAAATAAAAATATCTCACATAATCAAAAATAAGGAATTTTCTCTTCCAGCTACAAAGTCAAAGCAAATGCTGTGAGAGGTTGTTGGACAGCTAAGGTGACAGAGGATGCCACATCCCTGTCATTAGTCATCAGGAAAAAAAGAACAGAATTTCACGGAAGTTGTGAAAAAAAGTAACCTTGGTTTTGAAATTTAAAAAAAAAAAATTATTAAAATGAAAACAATAGCCTATGCTAGTGGGATACGGAAGAACGGGAATGCTTACTCATTTTTGCCAGGTGTATAAACTAAGGACCACACGCAGCCCCCCGGGAGACGGAAGCGGCGCCTGCCCCGCAGCCCAGCGGCCTCACTTCCCGGTGTCCGGCCAGGGAAACAAAATCCCACCAAGGCGACACCTGCGCCTGTGTTCATGGCAGCCCCGCACGCACCAGACAGGGCGCAGGATCGGCTAGGTCACTGTCCTAGTCACTTTCCCCTCGCTGTGGCAAAATACCCGGCGTCCACAATGTAGAGGGGGACCCATCCGTTCAGCTCACCGTTTAGGAAGGTCTCCCGCGGCGGCGGCCACGGCGGGGCACGCGGCAGAGCCCGAGGCTGGAAAGGGGACCCCCCCCCGGGGCCGCCCCCCCCGCCCCCTCACTGCCCCTAAGAGCCAAGCGAGTCCGGCCAAGCGGAGGGGCTTCCCGGTAGCAGCCGCAAACAGTGTTTCCTCTCCCTTCCGGTACTCAGTGCAGAGCTGGCCGTGGCCCCCACACAACAGGATGGGTGCCCTTCCCCCATCTCCTTGGCCACGAGCCGGGAAGCTCTGCCCTGGGCAGCCAGCCCCAACCTCAACAAGTTGACACAATCCCTCCAGCTCAGACCCGAGACATCCACCCCTCCTGCCAAGCTCAGCCTCCCAGGGACACACAGCTCCAAATGCGTGGGACTTTGGAGACACTCGGGATCCAAACCACAGCAGTTATGCATGGCAGTAAGTGGGTAGATGAAGAAATGCATAGTGTACCTAGGCAGTGGAGTATTATTCAGCCAGAAAGAACAACAAACTCCTGTCCCTGGCAGCAAGATGGGTAGACCTGGAGATCGTTGTGTTAAGAGAAATTAGCCAGACCCAAATGGCGAGGACCAGCTGTGCCTGGGGGCAGACATGAAGTCCCACACCTCTGGGAGGCTGAGGCAGGGGGACTGCGAGTTTGAGTCCGGCCTTGGGAATTTAGCAACGCAGCAAAGTCCTGTTTCAAAATGAAAAATGCGGTTGAGGATGTGGCTCAGCGGGATGGCCCCAGGTTCCAGCTCCAGTGCCAGGCCGAAAGAAAGCAAGTGTTGCTTATCACACACGCTCGGTCCGTGCAAATGGAACCAGGACACCACTGGCCGGCAGGTAGAACAGTGTCTACTAGAAACTGGGAAGTGGAGAGGGTGGAGAGGGAGCGAGGAGCGGTTGGATTTGATCAGTGTGTGCTGTGTGAACATATGAAAATGTCACTCTTCATCCTACGAATATTACATGTTAATAAAGACACATACTATAGCTTCACAAAGTTCACATGAGTTTGGAAGTTGCGCAGCATTCTGAACCACGCGAACCGGAGCTTCTAGCAGAAGCCTGTTACTGCCACCCTGTGGCTACCATTGGGATTTTTGGAATAGAAAGCTATTAGAAGCACTTTCAAGCCACCTTCTGGGTTTTTTCTCACTATTTTTATTAATATATATATGTATGTGTATATATATATATGTGTGTGTGTGTGTGTGTGTGTGCAATACATCATGTTCATAATGAACTTGACTATTTTGTGCATAATAGAGTAACACTTTTTTGAGACAGGGTCTCTCTCTGTAGCCCAGTCTTGTCCCGAACTCACTATGGAGCCCAGGCTGGCCTTGCACTCACGGCTATCCTCCTGTCTCAGTCTCCCAAGTGCTGGGATTACAGGTGTGCACTACCACACCCCGCTAGGAAGCTGAGCCCCGGGCCTTGTGCCTGTTAGGCAAGCACTCTAAACTGTTGAGGTACACCCCTAACCTTGTTGTATTCTTTCCTTTTTCAGGGGTGCAACTGGGTTACTGGAAGAGAACTTAACCTTTGTCAGCCTCTTCTTAAGTCTGCTGGAGAGAGCCCTATAGCCTCTAACCTGGGGTTAACTTGTTCTACAATTGAGACAGTATGCTCTGTGTGTGTGAGGGAAAGAAAGAAAGAGAGAGAGAGAGAGAGAGAGAGAGAGGGAAAGAAAGAGAGAAAGAGAAAGAAAGAAAGAGAAAGAAAAGAAAGAAGAGGAAGAAAGGAAGAAAAAAGAGAAGAGAAAAGAAAAGAATCTCCTTAGGAGCAGAAATGCACTGACTTCCCAGAAGTTGCTTTCTAAGCATCAGAGCACATGCAGCCTACAGCGTGGGGCAGAGGACAAGCCTGCGAGCAAGGAGCACAGATTTTAACCAAGGAACATGAGTTAAAGTTTGGCTCCTGAAGAGACTGTATCTTCTACCAGCCTATCGGTGTGCCTGCCAGTCCCACAAATGCTCAGCTTGGCCCTTTGGGCCTTTCTAAATAGGATGTGTGTGACTCTGTGGGCTGGTGACAGTGACAGAGCCCTCACTGAGGCGGTGGCTGAGCCTGAAGGGAACAAGACACGTAAGCAAGCTTAGGCTCAGATCTAAAGGCTCATGCAGTGACTCGGAAGCCTGCAGTAACAGGTGCTGCTCCCAAAAGCAGGGCCTGAACAGCCATGGGCAGTGGGAAGGCAGAACAGGAACAGGAGGCCTCCGTCCACTAATAGGACAGGAGTTTCTACCAAACCCATGTGGAATAGTGACAAAGGATGTCACAAACCTTAGCAACTTATAATTGTGCCTTACAGCAGGCCTCCCCTGAGAATTTATCAACCCTTTTCTAAAAACTGATGTAACATCCATGGCTTCCTACGAGTCCAGTGAGGTCTCTTGTTGGTGAGGAAATCTCAAAGACCTTGCTACTTACTCTGTTTTTCCTCCCTTCCAACCTCTGACCAAAATTACAGACCCTAGGACGCAGCTGCCCTGTGGCTCTGCACCTGCCTCCAATTAGAACTTGGGGACCAGGAGAAACACGTTTGGAGTTTTCCAAACCGTGGGGGAGGGCTGCCCTGGGAGGGGGCCGTGGGAATCAGCTCTTGCCCACTCTTCAAGTCCTGTCTGAGCAGCACCTAAAGCTCCAAATCACTCCCTGGGGCTGATGCAGAAGAAGAAAACAAAAAGTCACAAGTACAAAGTTTAAAACGAGGAAGTTTTCTTGAGTTGGAGCCAAAGCCTTAGCCTCACTAGCAAATTCAGTCAAGCAGCAGCCACTCAGGAGAAAAGAAAACCAAAAATAATACCAACCTCACCCTTTTCCAGGCTGGATTATTCACTTTAATTGAATAGTATGTGTATTCCACAGAAAAACATTCAGATACTATTTCAGGTGAGCTGGTCTGGAAACACAACTGAATACAAGCCCCTGTTCATTTGCCCATTCAACACCAACCAAACCTACTCTGGGCAGAACCTCTGATTGGACATTGAAGTGAGTTTGGGTCTCCCCTGGCTTACTCTCGTGACCTTAGCAACTTGTATAAACTCTCCAGAGTTCAATATCCTCATGAATACATTATTGAATGAGTGAATATTAGATGATTATATACTTTTTATTACATCTCTCCCAATGTCACGAGTATTAGAAAAAGAATGCTCGCACAGTGCACGCCACATTCAGTATCCATGGAGTGACAGTAACTGTGACCTATGTCACAGTTATGGAAAGATAGGGAGCGGGGTTCAATGTAGATATGCTAAAAGTAGTGGAGCCTTGCAGGGTGGCACAGCCTCTGGTCCCAGAAACTGGGGAGGCTGAGGCAGAAGATCTCTTGAGCCCTGGAGTTTAAGGCAGGCCTGAGCAACTGAGGAAAACTTTTTCTTAAATGCTGTTAAATGAAACCAACAAGAGGTGCTCGCAATTATAAACGTATATGCACCTAATGTAGGTGTACCCAGTTACATCAAACAAAAATTACTGGACATGGAGGACCAAGGAGACTCTAGCACAATCATACTAGGGTACTTCCATACCCTACTCTCACAAATAGGTCAACTGGAGAAAAAATATCAACAAAGAGATGTCAGAGCTAAATAACACCTGAACTCAACATAAATCACAAATGAACTTAGCACAAATCTACTCCCAATGTCAACAGAATGCACCTTTTTCTCAGTAGGTAGTATGGCACTTTTAAAAAAATAGACCATATCCTTGGATGTAAGGTAAGTTTAAATAAATACAAAAGAATTGAATTCACCCCTTGCCTACTTTCAAAATAGTGGAATGAAACTAGAAATCAACAGCAAAAGAAACTACAGAAACTATACAAATACACCGAGATTAAATAATACATTATTGAACAAGCAATGGATCACAGAAGAAGCCAAGGAAGAAATCAATAACTTCCTACAGTCAAGTGACAATAACTGGGGAAGAAATGGAGGCACTAATGAAGGATCTACCAAAAAGAAAAGCCCAGGACCTGATGGATACACCACAGAATTTTAACAGAAATTTAAGGAAGAGTTAGTGCCAATGCTCCTTAAACTCTTCTATTAAATAGAGAAGGAATACTGTTCAGCTCCTTCCAGGAAGCAGGAATTACCTTGATCCCAAAACCAGATAAATATTCAACAACAAAAAAAGAAAGAAAGAAAGCTACAGACCAATTTTTTAATGAATATAGATGCAAAAATACTCAATAAATTGCAGAATACAACAAATTATTAAAAAGATCATATATTATGACCAAGTTGACTTCATCCCAGGAATGCAAGGCTGGTTCAATATACAGAAATCAATTAATGCAGTAAAACACATTAACAAAAGCAAGGACAAAGTTCACACAATCACCTCTATAGATGCAAAAAAGTCTTTGGGAAAATACAACATCCCTTCCTGATCAAAATGTTGATGAAAATAGATACAGACATATCTTCTCTCAAAATGATTAAAAGCAATTTACGAGATTCTACTCCCAATATTATCCTAAATGGGGAAAGCATTTCCCCTCAAATTAGGAGGCTGAGGCAGGAGGATTGCAATGAGTTTGCGGCCAGTCTGGGCTCCATAGTGAGCTCGGAACCAACCTGGACTACAGAGCGAGACCCTGTTTGAAAAAATAGTAATAACAACAACAATATTGCTGAAATTTTCAAGGGGGAATACAAATCTTAAGAGGAATTAGAGTAAATGTACATAAACTGGTTAATTGTGAGGAATGAATTACGCTGGCCAATTGAGGAGATGATTTTTATCCCCAGGTACTCAGTTCATTTCTCTCCTCTGACCTGGTCATCTCTGGGGTCTTTGTATGATCTGTACCCTGGAAAAACTCAACTGAGACTTTTCTTTTCCTTTTGGCAGCATATCTACCTAACGTGACAAAACTTTCAAGTAAAATGGGTTCAGAGGTTAGAGCACTTGGCTAGCGTGCTCAAGGCCCTGCATTCAATTCCCCAGCCCCGCATGAAAATTGACTGGGTGTGCGTGTTCATAGCACCACAACTAACAATAGTCGAAATGTGGAAGACACTAAAATACCCATCAACTGACCAGTGGACACATAAATTGTGGTACAGGTACACCGTGGAGAACTACTCGTTTACAAAGACAGCTAGCTTGTGTAGGTAAGTGGACGCAACTTGAGCCCATCGTGCTCAGTGAAGTGGGTCAGGCGCAGAAGGTGAAATACAGAATGATATCTCTAACATGAGCAACCCAGAGTGCAGTCACCCTATAGAGCTAACTGAGGGGGATAATGGGAACTAGGTTCCAAAGGGGAGTGGGGAGGTTGTGTAACTTTGCCGCCATATATATTTGCACTAAATACTCAAGTTCAATGTAAACGTTATGTATTGTGTGTGTATATATATACATATGTGTCAGTAAAATGGGTAAAAATACTTTAAAATGGACTGGGTGTGGTGGTGCACACCCATAATCCCAGCACCCACGAGGCTGAGGCAGAAGGATTGCTGAATGTTCCAGACCAGCTGGGGATGCATATAGTGAATTCAGGCCTAGCCTGGACTACAGAGAGAGACTCTATCTCAAAAATAAATTTAAAAGTAAATAAATGAGGCTCAAAGCCAATTACAGGCACTGGTGTTAGGTTCAATGGGGAATAATGATCTTTTTTTTTTTTTTCATTTGAGCAGCATCTGTAATTCTAGTACTCTGGGAAGCTGAGGCAGGAGGATCACAGGTTGGAGCCCAGCCTGGGCAACTTTGAGACTTAGCAAGATCCTTTCTCAAAGACAACATTAAGAAGGGACTAGGGATGTAGCTCTGGGTGAAAGCCTTGAGTTCAGTCCCCAGTGCCTCCTGTGCGCCCTCCTGAAAACGACTCTGCTCTCTCGGGTGCAGCGAGGGAACAGGACAGCAACCCCAACAGAGCGCCTCCTCCGCAGCGGCCACGCTCCGCCTCCGACTGCCTGCCTTCCCCACGGCAGGGATGCGGGAACAGCTTCGGCTCCTGATCTCGCGTTTGGAGATCTTGTACAGGACAGCCAAGCCGAAGGAGGCATCCAGCGTGACCGGTAATCGCGGCGGCGAAGCTGGGCTGCCCTGCGTTCGGCCCCGCTACCCTGAAATGTAGGTAGGACAAGAAGGCAGGGTCGCGTGCCCGAAATCCTGGACCGCGGCGTGGAGGCCAAGAGGGCCCCGCCGAGCCGGGAGCTGGCGCCAGCCGCGGCAGCGCGGGGTCCTTGCGCGCCACCTGCTGCCCGCTGTGCGCAGCGCTTGGGTGGGCTCTCCCCCTTCCTCTTCCTGGAATATGTGAAAAACAGAGTTTTTTCCTTCTCGTTTCAGAGGATTTGTTTTAAAAAAAAAAAATAGGTCATTATTCTCCTTTGGGCCAGAACACGGCCCTCTAACTAGCTGACACGGTGGGAAAGGACGATGGCGATTCCCACTCCTCCCGAAAACTGGCTGGCTTAACTCTTCTGTGAAAGGAGCGGTTCTTCGGGTTGAAACTGTCATCAGGGTAGGTAGACCCGGCAACCCCATTGGACGCAGAGAGGTTTTTTGTAACGATACAAACCCAGCCCTTGGGTGGCGCTCAGGAGATGCGCATGTGCAGGTTGCGAGAGTGGAGCGCAGCGGAAGCTGCGGCCTGGGCCCGCCTGAGCAGGTGGCATCAGTGTGCAGTTGCCAGAAATCCGGGAGCAAGCTGGGTAAGTGGGTTGGCTTGCTTGTTGTTTGGTTTTAGGGCAGGGTGTCACTCTAGCCTAGGCTGCTCCTAGCACTCAGGGCAATCCTCCTGTCTTGGCCTTCTGAGTGCTGGCTTTACAGATGCGCACCACCAGCCCGGCTGTGGTGTGATGCTGGGGAGTCCTCCCACTTCCTAGTCCACACCCCCAGTCCCTGTTTAATTGGTTTATCCTGAAAAATTGCGTGGATTGTTTTTCCCCCTCTGTAATATTTTTTCCGTCTTTGAAACACAGGCTGCCCTGCAATGTGTAAATCCTCCTGATTTACTCATCTTCGTGTATTAATTAAGCAAATGAGATTTTTTCTTGTGTGACCCCAAAGGACAGTGAGTGGCCAGTCCAAGGCAAGGCCCAGATAGCAGGGAAGCACCTCCGGCGTTCTGACCCAGGCGCATGTCTGCAGGGGCTGAGTATTTCTGAAAAGAAGGGAAGATAGGTGTGTGGGCCCAGGCCTGTGACCCCAGATCCCAGCACTCGGAGAGGCTGAAGCAGGAGGATCAAGCCCACCCTGGACAACCTCATGACTTAGCAAGATTCTGTCTCAAAATATATATTTAAATGGCTGGGACTATAGTTCAATATAAACACCCAAGATTCAATCCCTAGTGCCACATGGACACACACACACAAAGTCATAATTAAATATAACCCAAAACCCAATTGTACAGTTACCAGTAAAGGAAACTTTGACCTAAAATTCTTTGCCCATCTCTGTAAGACTCTCAGGTTACAAAGGCCGGATCCTGCCTCAGTAGTAGCAGATTCCCATTTACGTCCTATAGGAAAGACCACTAGCTATTCTACACAAATGGTGGAAAGAAATCTTACAAGCTGCTCTAGTAGATCTCTGCACTAATGGTCCTCAATAAATCTTGCATCCAAATTGGGTGAGATGGTGCATGCCTATAATCCCGGCACTCTGGGAGGCTGAGGCAGGAGGACTCCAAGTTTGAGCCCAGTCTGAGCAACTCAGCAACTTGGCAAGAATCTGACTAGAAATAAATATGTTTTAAAACCCTGGGAATGCAAGTCAATTTGAAGGGTATGTGTTCAGTCCCCAGTGTTGGAAAGAGAGACAGACAGACAGACAGAGTTGGAGTCTTTTTTTCTTCATACCCTCCCTTGATTCTGGTCTGGGCTTATACGTTTATAAAGTAAATAATTTGTTTTGACAAGAAGAGTGGCAGTAGTGAGACTGTGTGAGACCCAGGGTCGTGGATTAACAGGCCCAGGTACCTTGCCTCTCCCACCCAGCAACCCAAAACCACCATGCTGTGGAAAATCCCCAGCTAGTCTACTGAAGAATACCTCCATACCACCAGGGGAGACTTGAGGCTGCCCTGCCCACGGAGGGACAGGTGGTGGAGACCATCCTGGACCATGCCCCCCCTCACCCAATCCCAGCTTGATCCTTCAGGTGACTGCAGGTAGCTCTGGAAATGTTCCTAGGTGCAGGCAGCAGAAAAGACACCCAGGACCAGGGGTGGAGCTCAGTAGCTACAGCACTTGCTTAGCGCGCACAAGACCCTAGGTTCCACTAACCAGAAGATAAAAGTTAGCCAGGCGTGGTGGCATATGCTTGTAATCCCAGCACTTGGGAGGCTGAAGCAGGAGGATTGCCATGAGTTCAAGGGCACTCTGGGCTACATAGTAAGTCCAGGACCCACCTGGACTGCAGAGCAAGACCAGATATATATATATATATATATATATATATATATATATATATATATATATATATATGAAAAGATACCCAGATTGCCATTGCCAGATTCATCAGAAATAATTAATCACTCTTGTTCTGGTTTTAAGCTACTAAGGATTACAGTAGCTTTTATGCAGAAAGAAATAATTAATATGCCTCCCAAGAAAATTCTTCTCTTCTTATGTGGACTGGTGGGTGAAGCCACGTTAAAGAATCTCAACAAAGATATAGTAAGATATATAAAAAAGAACTTTTGGCAAATTAGCCCAATAAAGGGCTCTGCTGGACCCAGAGAAGACGCATCAAGATATGGCCGCTACAGCCCATTCTAGGGGTGGGAAGCTGAGCTAAAGAGTGGTGATTTGAGTGGCAAAGTGAGTCAGACGCAGAAAATTAAACATGTTGAATATCGCATGGTTTCTCTGATTTGGGAAACCAGAATACAGGCATTCTATAGAACCAGATGGGTGTGAGAGTGGGAGTTACGGAGATGGAGAGGGGGTGGGAGGGCCAAGAATGGAGAGGAGAAGGGATCATAATATTGATGTGATATATATGTGCACAAAATACTCAAGTTCATTGTAAACATTCCGTATTGCATATACATATTAATAAAAATGGTAGGAGGAGAGAGGTGCAATGACAGCAGAGGGAAGGCAGCGGGAGATCATCAGTGTGGGGTCACTGAGTCCAGACACACAGACTTTGCACCATACAATACTGTGGAGCATCATAGAAGGAAATTAGTGGCTCCCAAAACCCCCAAAATTATGCTGTGTGGAACTCACACAACCAGGTGTGGCATGGCATGGCTACATCTGGATTTGATGTTAGAATTAGAGTAAGCAAAATCAGAGGTGAATGCTCCTGTCTACCCTGGCCATGTGTGAAGTCCCTGGTGACCTCCCTCAGCAGTTTCAGGAGAGTGCTGAGCACAGTCAACAGCAGCAGGAGCGTGAAGGCAGTGGCCTTGAGTGGGGGCAGAGGGTGCCGGCCGCTCCCTGAAGCAGGTTGGCTGCAAGGGGAAAGGACCCTGGGGTGGGTGTCGAGGTCTCCAACTCCGTCCCAGAGTTCAGCCACTCCAGCCTTCCTGCTGTGGGCGGGCACAGAACTCCAGGTGTGTAGTGGCACAGGTACTGGAGGTGGAACCAGGGCCTTCACATGAGCTTCATCCTCAAGCCTACTTTTCAGTTTTGATTTTAGAGACAGGGTCTATGTTGCTAAGCTACCCAGGCTGGACTCAGAAGTTGTGATTCTCCTGCTTCAGCCTTTCAGAGTGCTGGGATTACAGGCCAGTGCCACCAGGCCCCGCTGTTCACTCTTAACATGGGACCACAGCTTTTGTATCTGTGCCCAGGACCTAGATGGGTCTTCCTAGTTATACCATCACCTCAGGAGAAAGCCGTGAGTCTCTCTGCCCCAAGCCCTTTCTCTACATGTCACACTCTCTTGATCACAACGCCTACAACTAACTGTTGCTGGTCCCTCAGTGATCAAAGGAAGTCACAAGAATGAAGACCTTGTCTGCCTTGGCAGTTGTGTCCTGGAGACTGGAAAGAGGCTTGGCACACAGGGGGGACCCAAGAAACACTGGCTGAGTTGGATGAGATCTACCTGACATGGGCCAAAACAGAAATGCTTCTTGGGCACCTGCCAGCTACCAACAGCAGATGAGCCTGAAGACTTCGCTCGCAACAGGTGTTGGCCCAGCTCTTCAACCTCTGACTCGGCCAAGTTTTGTCTCTTTCCTCTCCACAGTGTGAGAACTGCTGCCATCTCAGACCTGGAGCTTTGAGCAACCATGCTCTGGAGCCCAGGACACAACGGCCTCATGACCACCCAGGTGACAAATGCCACCACTGTTGCCTCCCCCATCCTCTTTTCTGCAAAAGCATTGCTCTGCCAGGCCCTAGGGCACAGACCTGTAATCTCAGTGCTCTGGGAGGCTAAGGCAGGAAAGTCACAAGCTCAAGCCCAGCCTGGTCAACTTAGCAATTTAGTGAGACCTGTCTCAAAATCAAAAACTGAAGAAGAAAAAAACTAAAGATTCTACAATCCCACATTTTCCTTTGCAGCTGTACCACAAATGTAAACTTCATGATTCTTACAAACATCTGCCTCTCCTGCTAACCCAGACACCCCCCACACACAGTGGCCCTGTGTGCCTTCTGTGCCGTACCTGGCATATACTGAGTGCTCCATAACGCTGGATGGATGGATTGGTGACCAATGAGAAATTAGAAGATAACTGAATAAGGGAAAAGTGCTGAGCACCAGCCCTCCAACCCCAAGCCCCCTCCTGCCACCCATCTCCACGACCCATGGCAGAACTCACACCCACATCCACTATATTTATTGTTCATACAAACATTTTACAATTTTATTTTTAAATCATTTACACATATTCATACAAAGAAAAATAAATTTCAGGGTGGAACCTTGGGAACATGGTAGTTTCAAAAAAAAATCTGATCATCTGCTACTGAAGACAAGGCAAGAGGCTTAGCAGTCATTTCTGGGGGTCCATGTGTCTCCCCAAGCTGGGGACGGAGCAGAAGGGCCCTGGCCGCTGCCCTGGCTTCCTGCAATCTTCACCACATGGAGGTGACACAGGAAAGGGACTTCCTCAGCGCTCCCCCTAGAAATAGTTCAAGAAGTACAGGAAAGGCCCATGGTAACACTCAGCCATCTCTGCTGGGAATGTGGCCAGATGGCCACCTGTCAGCCAGCTCTCTCCAGTTCGCCCAACTCCCCTTCATGGGTCTTTCTAAGAGCAGGGACTGCCACTCTCTGCACACTCCTGTCCCTGAGGCCCCAATACAGAGCCCTCAATCTGCTCCCTGGTCCCCTCCCAGCTCACTCCACAAAGGAGCCCACCTTTGACCCCATGGTCATGCACTGTGTAGCAAGGGCCCCAGCTGCTCCAAGGAGCCTGGCACTGAGGATACCAGCGTCCCAATCAGGGACTGCCCAGGAGGCCGAAGGATGATGCATCTGGAAGCAGGCATCTCATCCAAATTCAACTCCACAGAGCCCAGGCCACACCGCAGCCGAGCAGACCGCCTCCCCCAGACCCCATCCCAGCTAAGGCCACCAGCAGGAAGGCTCAGCAGAAGCAGCTCCTCGTGTGACCGTCCAGGGAAGCTGGACTGTCTCCAGCTCCCAGTTAAGGTAAGGGAGAAGATGGATGTTACAAACATGGTAGACCCCGGCAGAGGTGGCAGCTGGTGACAGCAGTCACCCAATTGTCATTGGGTCCTACCACAGAGCAGCACCAAGAAAGGGCACGATGAGCAAAGAGAAATCTGTCCCCAACTGTACAGCCCCTGAATTAGCAAGGGACATGGACAAGGGTAGCTCACCGTCCTACAATTACGCAGGACTCAGACACTGACCGGCTGCCCTACCTGGAGGCAGCCCCCGAGAGGCTGCCCTGCCAGAGGTCATCAGCCCACCCCCTTGGAAGGCCCACTGAGGGGGCAGGTGTCACATCCAGAGCAGGGACCCCTCCAGCCGGACACTCACAGGGCAGCCCGTCCCACTGTCACTGGGGTAGGCCAAACATAGCTAGGAGGGCAGGCAGATCCCGCGCATCTGCTGCCCCATACGCGTCACTCTGGCCCAACATGGAGAGTGCCAAGCGCAGAGTGCTCCAGATGTTCTCAGACATGGCGCCACCCTCACCCCGAGGGCCCCGGCTCTTCCTCTGCATGTTGAGGGCCTCCAGAAAGTGTTCCACAGCCTCCCTGTTGGAAAGAGGAGAAACACAATGTTGAGCAGGATACCAGCAGGAGGGACAAGCCAGGCAGAAGGGGAGGGAGGCAAGAGCCAGGCCCAGCAGGGGACAAAGCTCATCCCCTCACCGGTGAGCCCCGAGGTTGATGCAGCTAATGCCCAGGTTGTAGCGGGACCGGATGTAGCCGGGCTGCAGCTCCAGGGCCCTGCGGTACGCAGCCACTGCTTCCTCGCTCTGGTTCCCATTGGCCAGGGTGGCCCCCAACTTGTTCCACAGCAAATAATCCTGGGACAGGGACAGACAAGAGCTGGGAATATAAGCAAGATTGCGCTCCACCGTCCCCTCCAGCTCTGTAACTCTGCCCCCAGCCCTCTATTCCCTTTAGTGCTCTCTGCACCATCTACTTACTTACAGCCTAGGCAATGTCATGCTTTCCTTCAAAGCTAGCTTAGACCTGAGGGCAAAGCTCAGCAGTTAGGGTGCTTACCTACCAAGCGCAAGGCCTTGAGTTCAATTCACCATCACCACATAAGCTAAGTTTGGTAGTGAATGCCTATAATCCCAGCACTTGGGATGCTGAAGCAGGAGGATTGCTGTGAGTTCTAAGCCAGCCTGAGCTACATAGTGAGTTCAAGATTAGTCTTAACTACAGAGCAAGACCCTGCCTCAAAAAAAAGAGAAAGAAAGAAAGAAAGAAAGAAAGAAAGAAAGAAAGAAAGAAAAGTAACTAAACAAGACCCCAAGCCACGTCCCCTTTGCACGTCTCGCTCAAGGCTCACATTGGGACGGACACTGAGGGCAGCTGTGAAACAGTCCACGGCCTTGTCATACTCCCCACTCAGGTTGAAGAGGACACCCAGGCCACACTGCACGTCGGGGTCGATGGATGTTGGGTCCAGGCGCACAGCTGCCAGGAAGAGCTCTTTCACCTCAAGGAACAAGGAGCTGCACGGGGGACAAGCAAACAAGCACGGCATGACGCACCTGGACCCCACCCCGGGGACAAAACCTTACAAACCAGGCTACAGCCAGCACTGTGGGAGGCTTAGGCGGGTGGATCACAGGTTCTGGCCCACCATGAGCACCTTTGGGACTATATTAGTTACTTTATCGTTGCTGTAACAAAATACTCAACATCTATAATTTAAGGGAGGAAAGATTTATTTCAGCTCACAGTTTCAGAAGGCCTCTCACTCACACAGTCCACTGATGGGCAGCCAGCCATGGTGGAGGCACACGGCAGAGGCTGCAGAGCGCCCATCCCTTGCAGACAGATGCCAAGGGAGGCGGGAGCCCAGCAAAGTCTGCAGACTGGCTAGGCTAGAGCTTTCCCAGGAAGACGCTGCAATCTTTGTTCTTCGTACTTTTACTTAATTCCAAGTTGCAGGTGACCCCACACCCAGGGTGGGTGCCCCTCCATCACCTCCTGGCCCAAAAGTCATTAACGAACACCCAAAATCTCTGCCCTGACTACCCCTCCCCCAATATCAACAAACACACATTCTTTCCAGGTCAAACCCCAAGCATCAGCCAAATCAGCCAGGATCTACCTCCTAATAACACACAATTCCAAATACATGAGGCTTTGGGGGGACCCTCCAGATCCAAACTATAGCCTAGCGAGACCCTGCCTCAAAACCAAAATAAAATTTTGAAAAATCCAGGGATGAAGCTCACTTGGGTGAGGCCCTGGGTTCAATTCCTAGTAACCTCCCAAAAAATGCTGATCATCTCCCCAAGATCCTTAAAGGTAGCAGTCATTCTCCTGTCCTCTCACACCAACCCCCTCCCAAATCCCTACTGAGAGACCTGTTTCTATCTCCCACCAGCACTGCAGTGTAGAACATAGGCCTCTTCCAGGTGACCCTGGGGTTCTCACCCGTGCCTTAGGCCCCAGGCTCTCAGTCTGCCCAAATTTCCAAAATCAAGGTCTCACTCCCTGTGAGACAAAGGTGACCAGTCCTCATCCCAGGACCCGCTCACACTCACTCAGACAACAGTGACCCCAGGATCCGCTTGCTGGGGCCCAGGGAGGCGCTGCCAGCCTCTTCTTCACCAGGGGCCACCAGGTGGGCATAGGCTGGTGAAGAGCGAAGCCATTCCCGCAGGGTCTCACAGGCCTGGCGCTGGAGGGACTCGTTGGTGAAGCTCACGGCCAGGGCCATCAGGGCCGTCCGGTTATCCGCCTTCAACTCCAGACACCTGTGTGGACAGGGACAAACTGGCTTGGGGCCGCAAGCACCCCAGAATCCAAGCCAAGCTTTGAAATATATGTCAGAGCCAGGCCCAGCGGTGCAGGCCCACAATCCTAGCACTCCAGAAGACGGAGGCAGGAGAATCACAAGTTTCATTCCAACCTGGGAAACTTAGTGAGATCCCGTCTCAAAATCAAAAATAAAAATGCCCTGCAGACTGTAGCTCAATGTGAAGGCCCTGGGCTCAACCCAGTACACACACCAAAACAGAGACAGTAGGGAGGAAGGAGGAGGGTTCCCCCAACCTAAGAACAGTAACGTCATCAGCATCAGATCATGCCGTCATGTTCTATGGGAGCAAGGAAGAAGACAGAGAAAAAGAGAGAAATGATGGTCTCACCCTCCCACTCTGTTGGATAACAATAAAGAAGAACCTTCTACTGGGAAGCAAATAACAAAGCTTCAGATAAGAGAAGAAAAAAGTTTTAGCAGCCAAGGAGCCAACCAGGATCTCACAAATAAAAACACAAGCTGATGAAGGAAGAGAAGTGGGTCCCCCTACCCAGGCCAAACTGGGAGTCTTATCAGAGGAGGGCACCTGCGCACACAGCCAGAAAGAAGACACGGACCCGGCTGCGTGCACCTGCCAGTCTTAAAGGCCATTTCCAGGTGGGCCTGTGGGCACAGGCCCAGAATCCCAGCATTCTAGGAAGCTGAGGCACGAGGAGTGCAAGGTTGAGTCCAATCTGGGCAACTGAGTGACTTGGTGACACCCTTCCTCAAAATCAAACATAAAAATAAGCTAAGGATGCATCAGATCAGGGTGAAGGCCTTGGGCTCAACCCTGGTACCAGAAAGAGAAAGGAAGGCAGGAAGGAAAGGAGGGAGGGAGGAAGGCAGGGAGGGAGGGAGGTGTGATCTTTGGAGAGATTATGTCAATTTGAGGCAATCAGGAACCAGCCCAGATTAGGAAGTTAGGAACGAGCCTGGATCAGAGTGAGTGATTTGTGGGCCAGCAAATGAGGAAAGAATACCCACTGGGATGTGGGAGACCCAACTGGAAACTCCAACTGTATAAAAGAAAGGAAGAAGAAAGATTGTGACAGCCTTTTCCTCTGGAGAGAGGCTGGATTTGATGGGACTCGGCTTCCTGTGTGTGATGTCGTGAGAAGCTGCCTCCACCTCTGCCTCTGCCATGTTCTCCCACTGCTGCCAACTGCCCCTGAGCGGACTGTGACCCTCTGAAACTGTGAGCTAAAATAAACCTTTCCTCCCATAGATTTGTGGATGCTGGGTATTGAGTCACAGCAATGAAAAACTAAGACAGAATGGAAGGAGAAACTGAGAGAGAAAAAAGCCACTTCCAGAGCTCGAGGAATGGCACAGTAGTTAAAGTGCTTGCCTTGCGAGCACTAGGCCCTGAGTTTGATTCCCCAGCACCACATAAAGCTGGCCGTGGTGGAACATGCCTATAATCTCAGGAGGCTGAGGCAAGTGGATTGTCCTAAGTCCAAGGCCAGCCTGGGCTACACCAGTGAGTTCAAGACCAGCCTGGGCTATAGAGCAAGACCCTGTCTCAAAAAAAAAAGACAAGAAAAGAAAAGCTACTTCCAGAGCCCTCTGGTCACCCGGCCCCAACCCTGCAGCGTACTCACCTCCGCAATGCACTGATGGCTAAGAGTTCCTGCTCGTTCTCAGCCTGGGTGGTTCCCAGGTACTGCCAGGCCTAGAGAGGACGTGACAGACTCCATCACTGCTGCCTCGACTCTCCTCCCCTTCCCCTCCTTCTCACTGCCCCAACCCAGGCCCTAGCCTAGCCTCGGCACCCCACCCTGCCCCACCCTACCCCAGGAGGCTGAAGCAGCCAAAGGGCGGGTCACAGCCAGGCCCAATGGTGCAGACCTGTCATCTAAGAGGCTGAGGCAGGACTTCAACTTAGAGCTGACCCCGGACAGCTTAACAACTTAGCAAGGCCCTGTCTCAAATGAACAGTAGAGACATAGCTCAGAGTGAAGGCCCTCGGTTCAATCCTCAGTACTGGAAAAAAATAATTAAAAAGGTGAGTTGCTCACTTCCATATGCTTGGGGTCCTGCTGCACAGCTGCCTCAAAGAGCAACACAGCATTCGGCAGGTCCCCCTCCTGCCGTCGCCGCAGCCCTTCTTCAAAAGGCTGAGGGTGATCGCGTAGGGGGTTCTCCTCCTCAAACTGGTAGCCCTGCGGGAAGGGAAGCAGAGACACATTGTCCAAGAGAAGCCATCCATCACCAAACAGCGGTGGGGCTTGGGGAACAACAGAAACGCCAAAGCTGTGGAAACCAAGGCTTCCACACAGGAATCCCAAGTAAATGACAGCATACGGCCCGCACATAAAGATCACGGAGGACAGGATGGGGAAGTTCCAGCCCACGACATCATGTTCTCCAGCCCTGCCAAGGCCTCACCAAAGAGAAACACTTTCACCCATCACATCAGGGGTGAGTTAGCTAAATGCTTTAGGAAACACAGCAGGCTTTTTCTTTTTCTTAAGACAGAGTCTTACGCTGTAGTCCGGGCTGATCCTGAACTACTGTATAGCCGAAGCTGGTCTCCAACTGATGGTAATCCTCCTGCCTCAGCCTCCCAATTGCTAGGATTATAGGCGTGTGCCACCATGCCTATCTATGCAGGCTACTTTTAAGTTGATAATTTTTTATGGTCCACAAGTGATGTCATAAATATCGAAATGGCCCTTAGCAGAAAGATCGCTCCCCCAACTTAAAGACCATAATTTAATTCAGCATCGGACTCGTGCTATTATGTCCTATGCTCAGTGACTGCAAGCCCACAAACTGTGGTCCGGGTGAGAAGGGAGCTGACTTTAGGAAGCTTTTATTTGTGTTCCCATACCCATGACTTCTCACCACGGAACACCGTACATTTCTCTTCCTTTCTCTTTTCCTTTTTTTCTCTCTTTCTCTCCCTCTCCCTCTTTTACTTTTTATTTTTATTTTTTGGTGGTACTGGGGATCAAGCCCTGAGCCTTCATACTGATTTGAGCATTTTGATTTTTCAGACAGTCTCTAAGCTAACCAAAATAAAAACACACTGGGGATGTAGCTCAGCGTGAAGTCCCTGGGCTAGGTTCGGTCCCCAGTACCACCCAAAAGAGGAAAATTATAATCTTGGGACATCTAACATTAAGGAACATTAAGGGGCTGGAGGAACGGCACAGCGGTTAGTGCTTGCTTAGCAAGCACAAGGCTCTGAGATCGATTCCCCAGCAGCACATGAAGCTGGGAGTGGTGGCGCACGCCTGTAATCCCAGCATTCCGAAGACTGAGGCAAGAAGATGGCCGTGAATCCAAGCCTAGCCTGGGCTACACAGTGTGTAGAATGAAACCCTGTCTCAAAAATAAAATTAAATTAAATTAAAAACTCAGTAGGCTCAAAACAACCCTAGGCCAGATTTTAGAAAAGTTTTTCCATAACAGCCCAGACAATAAATATTTTAGACCTATAGGCTTGTTGTAACAACCTAGTCCTATCACAGTAGTACAAAAGCAGCCACAGATAATGTGTAAATTCGTGACCCTTGGCTATGTCCAATAAAATTTTATGGGTACTAAAATTTGAATTTTTCTTTTTATGTGTCACAAAATACTACTTTATTATATTTCAACCATTCAAATATGTTGAAACAGTGGAAGGGGCATAGCTTAGTGGTTAGAGCACTTGTCTAGCACACGTAAGGCTCTGATTGCCCAGCACTACATCACCTGAGCATGGTGGCATACACCTGTAATCCCAGCACTCAGGAGACTGAGGCAGGAGGACTGCCATGAGTTCAAAGCTAGCATGGACTACAAATCAAGATCCTACCTCAAAATAACAACAAAAACAAGTATGTTAAAACCATTCTCAACAAGCAGACTATATACAAACAGGTGGCAGGTGAACTTATTCCACAGGCCATGGTTTGCCAGCCCTTGTCCTAGATTATCAGAATTCAATAAAACAAATCCTTTCATGTTCAATTCCAACTCCTTTTCCCCCCTAGTTATTGGGAATTGAGCCTAAGGCTTTCACACTTACCTACATTTTTTTTTTTTTTTTTTTAGACAGTGTCATGCTAAGTCTCCAAGTTACTCAGTCTGGGTTCGAACCTGTGATCCTCCTGCCTCAGCCTCTTAGAGTGCTGGGCTTACATATCTGAACCACCAGGCCCAGCTCACCCTCAGCTCCAATTCATTACTAACCCGCGCTTAAAGCCATCCTATAGGAAACAAGTCATTATCACCTATCATACAATTTCCTAACAAACGTAATTTCCGCCTCTGAAAAAATTCCTAGGAGCATCAAGTGAACATATTCCCCAAAGCCTTATCAAAAAGTTTAAAATCCTGCTATTAACAGGTGTTAGCCTTGCTGCCCTTGAACTTTCTTGGATGTACAACGGCCGGTGACAATCAGGAGTGATCCCAGCAATCTTTGTGCATCTTCAGGAGGCAGGTGCATGGCTGTGAGCAGAGGGGCCTTTCCTTTCCCTCTGGGCCGCTGCCCATTCTCCACCTGGGAGCAATCATCAGCCACTCATCAAAGAGGAATTTTAGAAAGTTAATTTGGGCCCAGTGACACACAAGCTATGTCAGTACTTTGGGAGGCTGAGGCAAGAGGATCGCCAAGTTCACTCCAAGCCTGGGTAACTTAGAGACTCTGCCTCAAAATAAAAACAGGGTCAAGGAGGGGTGCCTGGAAGGGGAGCTCAGTGGTACAATCCCAGTACTGGAAAAAAAAAATTAGAATATTTGCATAGATGGAAAAAGAGTCTGCGGTGGTCTGGATCTGGAGTGTCCCCCAAAAGCCTCGTGTTCCTATGGATACTGTGTAGGGCTGGGAGGCGGGGCCTGGCTAGAAGGGGCTGGTGCTGGCTCCACCCTAACTCCCAGACTCTCTGTTCACCATGCTGTGAGGATCTCCGTCTCCGTCTCCCGGGCAGCTGTAGCTCTAGCTGCAGTCCCTCCATGTGATTCCATTTTCCAGCCAGCCACCCATTAAAGGACTATAAGCTACAATAAATCTTTCCTCCCTAAGTTGTGGATGTTGGGCATTGAGTCACAGCAACAAAAAAAGTAACTGAGAGTCCTCTGAAAGAGTCCTTGCAGACAGCACAGTACGCTTGGATTCACTGATGCACCCCAAAAAGCCAAACCCAAACTAATGATGACATTTGATCCACTCTGTGGTCCGTTCCAGAGTCTCCCCCATCCCACGCACATACTAGGGATGGAACCCAGGGCCTTCCACACTAAGTTACATCCCTAGCTCTTTCTCAGTTTTATTTTGAGACAGGGTCGTGCTAAGTTGCCCATATTGGACTCAAACTTATCATCCTCCTGCCTCGGCCTCCCTGAGTGCGGGGATGACAGGCCTGCATCACCACACCTGGACATGCGCTAGGCTCTCTCATAAGATCATGGGGGACATACAGGATACTACAGAGTTTCTTCCACCACAGAAATTCTTTTTTATGATAACAGTATATGACATTTGTTTCAGCTATAGGCATATACTACTTCTGAAAATTTAAGAGCTGTCAATTTTTTAAAATCTCATTCATAAAAACCTATGAATTTGACAATCCATAGATGTGATGGTTTGGATGTGGAGCGTCCCCAACCTCATGTATCTGGATGTTGTATAATACCACGTGCTGTTACAGGTGGGGCCTGGTCAGTGGGGCAGAACACTGGGCCTGACACAGAAGGGCAATCCCAGGACAGGACCTGAGGCAACTGCACCCAGTCCCTCCTTGGCCTCGCGTCCTCTGCGCCATGCAGCCCGTCTGCTGCTCTTCCTCCTGCCGTGTGCTTCTAGCACTGCCGGCCACCCCTGTATGGATTGTGACCCCTGAAAGTGTGAGCTAAAATAAGTCTTTCCTGCCTTAAGTTGGAGATGTCAGCCATTCTGTCCCAGCAATGAGAAAGCATCTAAGACAATGTCAGCTGCACATTGTCAACAGGATTACTAACATGTAACTCATATTAGGTTAAAGCCTAACATAATCTAAATTGTTCACCACTGATGAATAATGAAGTTCAGCAACTGAATGAAACCCAAACACAAGTATTTCTGATCATAATTTTGCAGTATCTTGGGTACCAGTAATACTAAATAAGGTCATGAAGCTAAAAAATACTCATCGTAGTTTGAAGCTTTTAATTAAAATTGCATTCTGCCTAGCATGTCATAAATATCAAAGTAATAAAAGCTGTGAAGAAATGCTCATATGAACACATCTGCATTTAGTCAAAGCATGTACATTTTACCTGAACTGTGCAGTTCGCCACTCAGAATTTAGTGGGGCCTGTGCAACTTATCACATTGCTAACAGAATCATAAACGCATTACGTCCAGGTCTCTCTCTGTTCTTCCTTATGGAATCCCCTCGGCCTCCCTCGGCCAGGCCTGGGGCTAGAGCCCACGGCCGTCACTCTCAACTACCTCCCCAGACTTTTTTTATTATTTATTTGAGACAGAGCCTTGTTAAGTCATGAAGTTGGCCAGGCTAGGCTCACACTTGAAATCCTCCTGCCTCATCCTCCCAGACTGCTGGAATCACAAGCCTGTGCCACCAGGCTCAGTTCCTTATCAGAAGTCTATAGGAGGAACTCAGATTAGGGCAAAACACAGGGCAAAGTCCCCAAGAGGAAACTCTCCTTTATTGTATCAGTAAGGAAGATCCCAGCAAACCCCAGGAGATCAGACTAGAATAATAAAAGTGTGTGCTTTCCCAGTGCACGAGTAACTGGGATTTGGGGGGCTGAACTCAGGGCCTGTGCACTGAGCACAGCCCTCATTTTACTGTGAGACTCCTACAGTAACACACTTCTAAATCAACAGCACACATTATATTCAAAATTTTATCAGAGGTTAAAACTGACTACTGGAAAATTTTTCTAGTATTTCAGTTAGTTCATAAAATTCTTTGAAACCTTAGGTCAAGTGGCTGGTACCTACAGTAACAGATTAGGATGTAAACTGAACTTGTGAGCTTAAAAAAAATATAGATCTACAGGGCTGCAGGAATGGCTCAGGGGTTAAAGCACTTGCCTAGCAAGCACTCAGCTAAGTATTCAAGTTCGATTCCCCAGCACCATATAAACTGGGCATATTTGTGTACGTCTATAATCCCAGCACTAGGGAGGCTAAGACAAGAGGATTGTCGTGAGTCCAAGGCCAGCCTGGGCTCCAGAGTGAGTTCAGGACCAGCTGCTAGCCTTGGCTACACAGCAAGACCTTGTCTCAAAAAAAAAAAAAAAAAAATAGATGGTGGGTGGAGGGGAGAGAGAGCTGAAGGTATAGAGGCAGTGGGATAATGTGTCAACTACTACCACTCCCACCAAAGGAGTTAGGGCATTAGCAAAATGTTCCCAGGCACACTTTCAAAGCAGAGCTATTTCACCTGGCTGACTGGTTGGAGGGCTGGCTAGTTATTTGGTTTTGCGGTACTGGGGATTGCACCCAAGGCCTTGGCACTGAGCCAATTCCCCAGCCTCTTTTTCATTTTTTATTTCTTGAGACAAGATCTCACAAAGTCTCATGTAAGCCCAGGCTGGGCTACATCTTGTGAGCCTCCTTCTTCCAACTCCCAGAGTGCTGGGATTATAGGCCTACACCAACACACTTGTTTTTGCTTCAAGATAGGGTTTCACTCTGTAGTCCGTGCTAGTCCTAAACTCACTCTGTAGTCCAGGCTAGCCTTGAACTCACAGCAATCTTCCTGCCTCAGCCTCAGAGTGCTTAGATTACAGGTATATGCCACCATGCCTGGTTTATGTGGTGCTGAGGAATCCAGCCCAAGGCCTTGCACTCGCTATGCAAACACTCCAACCCAGAGCTACGCCCCTAACCCTTCACTTACATTCTCAGTGCATTGTATGCAGACCTCCTTCTCAGGTATTATGCTACTGACTGTCAGACTTAACAAGAGAATCTCATTAACTCATATCTCAAGAACAAACCACACATTCAAATTTTTTTTTTTTTTGAGACTGTTTCACTCTATAGTCCAGGCTGGTCCTGAACTCACTACATAACCTAGGCTGGCCTTAAACTGAGAGCAGTCCTCCTGCCTCAGCCCCCAAGTGCTGGGATTACAGATGGGCACCCCACACCCAGATAGATTGAATTACTGAAGGAAAGTAAAAGCAAAGAGATGACACTGACTACTTTTCTGAGAAAAGGACTCAAGAAAATAATGACTTTAAAAATAAAACTCAATAAATCATGCAAAAAAAGAGAAAAGAATGACTTCAACATGAATATTCTTCAGGATTACAGCAAAGTCCTTACAAAGGGAACAGGGAAGCTGAACACTGGGGCTGCTACCTTATCATAGGAGGCAGACGTGAGGTCGTCATAGTCGGACAGCCAGGGGTGGGCCTCGGCGTCCCGTTTGGCCATCTCCTCCAGTTCTGCCTGCAACTTGTCCCAGAAATCCACATCAGACTGTAAGAAAGGGAAGGCAGGTGAAGAGGAGGGCCTTCACCCCACCCACCCCAAAGCATGGCTCTTAAATTTCATGTGTTTGCAAATCATCTCAAGAGCTTTTATAAAATTCCCGCATGGCCACCCAGTGGCACAGGCCTATAATTCCAGTACTCTGGGAGGCTGAGGCAGGAGAAATGCAAGTTTGAGTCCACCTTAGGCAAATGAGCAAAATCCTATCTCCAAGTCAAACAAGTAAAGGCTGGGGGTATAGATCAGAGAGAAGGCTCTGGGTTTAACCCCTAGTACCATTAAAAAAAAAAAAAAGAAGAAGAAGAAGAAAGAGGAGAAGAGGAGGAAGACAAGGAAAAGAAGAAAGAAGGTTTCCAGACCCTGGCCCAGATTTTCCTGTAGCAGTCTGAAATGACATTTCTAAGTCTGCTCTTTGAAAAGCAGCCACCTGGTCCTACATGCTTCCGACACAGGTGAGGGGCACTAGCAAACGGGCCTCACCACCTTTTATGCTTGTTGGTTTGTATAGCAACTTGGGAACTGAACCTAAGGCCTTGCAATTAGATCCACCTCCAGCTCCATCCTTATCTTTAATTTCAAGACGGGTTCTCACTAAATCACTCCAGCAGGACTTGTACTCCTCAGCCCCTGCCTCAGCCTCTCAGAGTTCGGAAGCCACGCTCTCCCGGGGGACGCCTGTTCTCACCTCTATTGCGGACTTGGCTCGCTCGAACTCCATATCAAGGGCAGATGCATTTCCTGGCCTTGTGAACTGGTCAACCCAGGCATCTGACGTCTCCTGTGACAAAGAAGCACGGTCAGTGCCACCTCCACCAACATCCCTGCTGCTAACACGGATGGAAGGCCCGCTGATCACCGGTGGCCTGCACACTAGGAGAGTGCTCTCACATGCTGTCTCCCACCCGCTCAGGACCTGGATGCTACCGAGACAAGGTGAGGGCAAGGTCCCCTCCCCATCTGGGACCAGGGGACAGTGAGCCCCAGGCCTGGGACACCAGCTAGCTGACACGGGCTGGGAGGTGCCGAAGTCCTACCTGCTGCTGTATAAACTCTGCTGCCCACTGCTCTGCCTGAGCTCGGCCCGGCCCTGCAGCAGACTCCAGGGACACCTGGCCCTCGCCAATCTGCCGCACGAATTTCAGGAACTGGGGCACAGAGACACACAGAGGCACCTTGGGAGAAGACTTCCAGGGGTGCACTCGACCATGCCCAAGAGGACCCTGCACGCCACCCTACCCAGGGCCACCTCTGTAGACAGGATGTGCCAAAGGCCCGGAGGAAAGCAGAGAGCAACGGGAAAGGATTCGTGCCTCAAAAGACCTCAGAGGCACAGAGAAGAGGAGGAGCAGGCAGGCAAGGGAGGAAAGAACATTAAAGGAAGAAGCAAGGTCTTAAGGCTCTTTCCTTTTTTCTTTTTTATAATTCTGTTTCTGTGCAGTACTGGAGATTGAACTCATGGCCTTCCCTCTGAGCTGCATCCCCAGCCCCTTTTTATTGCTTATGAGACAGGGTCTCACTAAGCTGCTAAGCTGGCAAGATGTGCTCAAACTTGTGAACCTCCTCTGTCAGCCTCCCTGGGTGCTGGGATCACAGGCCTCCACCACTAGGCCCAGCCCCAAATCTCCTCTCCAGACTGAAAGGACGAGATCGAGGATCTCACCTCCCTGTCTTTAAAGTAGGATAAGAGAAGCAAGACCTCTTCCCTCCAAGACCAGCTCTGCTGAGTACACCATTTGTGGGACACAGCTCACCTCAGAGTTAGCCAACTTAGGATCGTCAACCTTGGCCACAAAGTCACTGGCCGTGTGCTGCAGATCCTCTTCAGGGTGATACTCATCATACCTGGAACATATAAGAAAAATTATTCACGTGTGCGTGCATGCATGCATGCGTGCATGTGTGTGTTTGTGTGGTACTGGGGATCAACAAGTCCAGGGCCCTCGTACTGAGCTATATCACCAGCTCCTTTTTAAGTTTTGACTTTAAGACAAGTTCTTGCCAAGTTGCTAAGTAGTGAGGCTGAGCTCCATCTCACAATCCTCCTGTTTCGGTTCCCCCAAAGTGCTGAGATTCCAGGCCTGGGCCGTGGGAAAAACTAACCTTACAATTCAGTGTACCAGCACCATGCCACCACTCCCCGAGTCCTGGCCTAAGGTAGTACAGCTCCCAGGAGAAGAAAGGAGAGGGCAACCAAAATCTCTTGTGAGGACACACACACTCCAACTTAAAACTGCTTTTTTCCTTGAGACAGTGTCCCTCCCGAATGCTGGGATTACAGGTATGTGCCACCATGTCCAGCTGATTTTTACGTGGACTGGGGAATTAAACCCAGGGCCTGGTGCACGCTAGGCAAGCACTTTAGAAACTAAGCTCCATCGCCAGGCCCTCCAACTGACATTCAAGAGGGGCACTTGGGCGGGAGTGGGAGAGCATTAGCTGCGTCTTTTTTTTTTTAATCTCTGCCTTCCCCAAACGTAACAATGCAGGAAGATGGGACAGACAGCAGCAGGCTCAAAACTGAGAAAGTATTAGGGGACATAAGGTAAAGTTATAAACTTCTGATGGGCTAGGATTCTTGCGTAGGATTCTTACATCTCAGATGTAAGTCCATACAGGAAATAATGGAAGTAGAAATTCCAGATCTGAGAGGCTGAGGCAGGAGGACAACTTTCAAGCCCAGCCCGGGCAACTTAAGTGACTTAGCAAACCTATCATCCCAGCACTCTGGGAGGCTGAGGCAGGAGGACTGGCAGTTCGAGTCCAGCCTGGGCAATTTTGGCAACCTGGCAAGAGCCTGTCTCAAAATCTTACAAAATAAAAAACAAGACTGGGTCTCTGATTTGGGAAACCCAGAATACAGACATTCTACAGAACCAAATGGGTGTGACACTGGGAGTTAGGAGGGATGAGGAGGATGTGGGAGGGCCAAAAATGGGAAGAGATTATACAGTTGACATGATACATATGCGCACAAAATACTCAAGTTCATTGTAAACATTATGTATCACATACACATTAATAAAAACGGTGGGAAAAATAGACTGGGGATGTAGCTCAGTGTGAAGGCCCTGGGCTTGGTCCCCAGTACTAGCAAAAAGAAAAAAAAGAGACACGCTAATGACTAAGGTAGCGAAAGATGCAATTACGAGTCAATTTGAGACCTTCAGTAAAGGAGATTGGGGAGATGGGAGGACTGTCCAGTGCCGTAGAGATCCAGGCAGAAGCGAGACTTACCAGCGCTCAGTAGCGGCCGTCCCCTCAGGCTCACCCAGCCATAGCTTCTCCTCTGACTGCTCCAGATACTCTTCAGCCCAGCGGGCAGGGGACACAGACAAGGGGTCTGAAGGGAACGGAAAGGCAGGACATCACCTGGGTGGCTCATGGTGGGGTCAGAGAGAATAAAACACAGCCCCAGGAGATCCGCTTAAGCCAAGCAGACAACCACTCGCTTCCTTGAGATCCCTGGTTGCCAGATGTGATGACGCATACCTGCAATCCCAGCACTCAGGGAGGCTGAAGCAGGAGGACCCTGAGTTCCTGCCCAGCCTGGACAACCTGTGACTTAGAAAGACCCTGTCTCAAATTTAAAAAGTTGGGATGCAGCTCAGAGCAAAGGCCTTGGGTTCAATTCCTAGTATCACAAAAAAAAATTATAATTAAAAATATAAACACTATGTCTTTAATATCCTTTTAAGGGGCCTGGGATGGGGCTGTGATGGGAAATCTTTAGAAGGGTCAGAGAAGATGAAGAACCAGACTCCTCTTCTTCAAGGACACAGACCTCAGCAGGAAAGAGCAGCACTCAGAGTCACAGCACCCAAGGACTGGAAGAAGCAGAACACTGGGCTAGAGTGAAAGATGGGTACGTGGGTCAGCTCAGCCCATTCGATTCTTTTTTTTTCCTTTTTGCAGTACTAGAGATGAAACCCAGGTCCTTCACCATATGCGACATTCCCAGACTCTTTTTTTTTTTTGATTCGGAGAAAGGGTCCCGCTACATTGCTAAACTGCCCAGGTTAGACTCCAATTTGAGATCCTCCTGCCTTAGCCTCCCAGAACACAGGGATTACAGGCCTGCATCATGGGAACTGGCTGCTTTAGTTCATGTTTTAAAAGCAACATGACACACAAATATGAAATTACAGAATGTGTGCCAGCCATAAGCACACAGCCCAGTGGAGTTCTGTGAATGAATTCACTCCACCTCAGCCATCTGCAGACTGAGTCCCAGAACACGGGCAGAAATCTCTCCCCACGGTGAACACTATCCTAACTTCCATCAGTTTATTCCTCTTAAAAGGCCATGTTGCAGGAGGCCAGCCTGGGCTACATAGTGAGTTCAGCACCAACTGGGAGTACAGAGAGACAGCCTGTTTCAAAAGAAGAAAAACGGAGGTGGGCCTTTTTTGGAGGTCTAATTACAGAAGCTCTCTGAGAAGCTCAGGCAGCAAAGGTCAGAAGAGTGAACACCCTGAGGCAACATCAGAATGAACAGCACCAAGGGGAGACCAGAAAAAAAAAAAAGAATGAACAGCACCAAGGTTGGGCTGGGGCTGCATCCCAGCCCCGGGACTTTGTCCTACCATCCTGGGCAAAGAAATAAATAAAAAACCAGGGGGCAGATTCAATCTCCTAAAGAGTAGGTAACACTTACCTGGCAAGAGAGAGAGCCACAAAAGACAAGGTAAACACGAGGTGCCCGTCCTCCAGCTCTGCACCTCTTCACCAGCGAACTGAAACAGTCACCCTCAGTCCCCAGTTTGAAGATCTGTCATTGCTTTTAACTCAGAAATGGTAGGTCTATCACCTCACCATTAAGGAACACCAAACTCTCCACTCGACATCAACTGAGACTCAGCCTGAACAGCTCAACAAAGGGATCTCAAAAGCCAAGAAAATGTCAACATCTGAAAAACAGCCAGGCCAGATGGTGCAGGCCTACAATGCCAGAACTTTGGGAGGCCGAGGCAGAATTACAAGTTTGAGCCCAGCCTGGGCAACTCAGCAACTTGGCGAGACTTTGTCTCAAATAAAACAAAATAAAAACAAAAAAATAAGGTCTGGGAATCAATGCCCAGGAAAAAAAAAATCTGAAAAACAAAGGAACAAGAGTCTCAGAATACATACTCTAATTATAAATAAGAAATACGCAATCTGTAATTTAAAACAGGATTTGGGACTGGAGGATAGAGCACCTGCCTAGCAAACGTAAGGCCCTGAGTTCAATTCCCGAGTACCACATAAGCCAGGTATGGTGACACATGCCTTTAATCCTAGCATCCGGGAGGATGAGGCAGGAGGACTGCCACAAGTAAAGGCCAACCTGCACTACATAGCAAGTTCACAACAGCCTGGACTATAGAGCAAAACCCTGTCTCAAAAAAAAAAAGAAGAAGAAGAAGAAGAAGAAGAAGAAGAAGAAAATAAAATAGGATTTAATGTTAATTTTTGGTATGGGCTTTGTCTCTTAATTTCAAGGATTCTCAACAATTATGTTCAGATTCTTTTTTTTTTTTTTTTTTGAGACAGGATCCTTTTTGCTGGGTTATAGGCATTTGCCACCACACCTATATTATGTGGCATGAGGGAATAAAACCCAGGGTCTTGCACTGGCTAGGCAAGTACTGCAACCACTGAACTAAGCCCCTAACCCCACGTACCCATACACTTTTTTGAGACAGGATCTCGCTCTATAGTCCAAGCTGTTTCTGAACTCACTATGGAGCCCAAGCTGGCCTCAAACACATGGCAATCCTCCTGACTCAGCCTCCAGAGTGCTAGGAGATTACAAGCATGTGCTACCATGCCCAGTTTATGTGGTGCTGGGGAATGGAACCCAGGGCCTTGTGCTTGCCACACTTGCAGCCCCTATATCCACGCTCTTACTAGTAATACTTCTCTTTTCTCTTCTTTCCTTACTTTTTTATTCCCATTACTAGGGATTAAACTTAGGACCTTCACACTGAGCTACATTCTCAGTGCCACCCTTTTTGTTTGTTTGCAACAGGGTGTCACTTAATCGCTAAATTTCTGAGACTGGGCTCAAACTCCAATCCTTCTGCCTCAGCTTCCCAGAGTACTGGGGTGACAGGTGTGCCCGCCACATCTAGCAACATTTCTCTCTCTCTAGCCCTCAACTACAGAGACTGAAAATGAGGCACTTAATAAGTAACGTCCTAAAGGAGTGGCCCGACACACCTAACGCACCTAAATATACTTTAGAGCATCTCACAGTTCCATAGTCTCATTCTGTTGAAAAATAGTAGTCCCTCCTCCTTCCTCTCTAGTCCCACCTTTCATTTTTTGACAGGATCTGACTGTAATCTAGGCTGATCCTACATTCACTGTACAGCCCAGGCTGGCCTTGAACTCATGCATTCCTTCTGCCTTGGCCATGACCCACCACACCATGCTAATTTTTATGTGGTGCTGGGGGATCAAACCCAGGCCCTGACCAGGCCAGGCAAGCGCTCTAACCACCAACCTACACCCAGGCCCCTTCTACTCTGGCCAGATGCTCCTCAAGTCAGGGAAGAGATGCTTCTAGAATTCACAAGAGCCCTTCTGTGAAATGCTCTTTATGATCGTTAGAAGCAACAGAAAAACTAAGCAGCAACTGGACTTTACAAAAGATATGAGGCGTATAAAGAAAAAAATAAATAAATGCTAGCCAGGCCCACTGGTGCAGGCCTGTAATCCCAGTACTGTGAAAGGCTGAAGCAGGACAACAATCCTCCTGCCTCAGCCTCTATTATATCTACAGCCTCTAGAGTCCTGCACCTCCAGGCCGGGCTCTATCCAGATACCTGTGATCCACAGTTGCTTGGATCCACACATACAGAGGCCTACTGTCCTTCAGGCCTGTGATTCCCACAAGCACACTTTCCAAGGCCTCAAATCGGCTCAATACGACTTCTTATAAGAACCCCAGGAGTCGTGATGAGTACCTCTCTCTATAAGGCAACTCTGCCATTCAACCCGATCTCTGGCTCGTCTCCATTAAACTACAGCTGTGAAGGTCCAGATTAAAAAAAAAACTCCTCATTCTCTAAAAATCTCTCACCAGGTCAAACCCAGCCCACTTTTTAACTTTCAACTCCTATTACCACCTAAGGGAAGTCAAGTCCCTGCATGAGTCAGGCTACGCCTAGGGGCGCAGGTCTGTAATCCCAGTGCTCGGGAGCCTAAGGCACGGGGCTACTGTGAGCTTGAGGCCACAGCGGGCTACATGGTAAGCTTAGGACCAGCACAGGATACAGAGCAAGATCCTGAGAAAGAAAGAAAAAAGAAAGAAAGAAGGAAAGAAAGAAAGAGAGAGAGAAAGAGAAGAAGGAAGAAAGAAAAGGAAGGAGGGAGGGAGACGGACCGACAAAAATTGTAGGTCAGGTTTGGTATTAGTAGTAATCTCTCAGGCTGGGGTCATAGTTCAATGGTTAAAAAGTGCTTATCTAGCAAGTGTAAGGCCCTGGATTAAACTCCCTAGCATCACATAAACTAGATATGGTTGTACATTACTGTTATCCCAGTACTCAGGAGGCTGATGTAGGATTGTTGTGAGCTCAAGGCCAGTACAGGCTATGTATTGAGTTTAGGACCAGCCTATACTACAGAGTGAGACTCTGTATATATATATATATATATATATATATATATAAACTGGGGCTACAGGAATAGCACAGCAGTTAAAGCACTTGCCTAGCAAGCTCAAGGTCCTGAGTTCAATTCCCTAGCACCACACAAAGCTGGGCATGGTGGTTCACTCCTATAATTCCATCACTCAGGAGGCTGAGGCAGGTGGATTGTCCTAGGTCCAAGGGTAGTCTGGGCTACAGCTACACCAGTGAGTTCAGAAAAGTTCTGGACCAGCCTGGGCCAAATAGCGAGACCCTGTCTCAAAAAAAAAAAAAAAACTAAAAACTGGGCTGGTGATGTAGCTTAGTGAGAAGGCCGAGAGCTCGATCACCTCATGTCCTCAACAGAATAGGACCCAAAATGCCCTGTAAGACCTACTGCAGCTTTTTCCCACAATAAGACCCACCTGTAACTTCAGAGATGAACTCTTGGGACCAGTCAGTCTCATTGTAATCCTGAGTCACATCCACAGCATCTCCAGCTGCAAGAAACTCCTGGGCCCAGTTCTCAGACAAGGCCAAGTCAGCTACACCAGGGGCTAAAAAGAGAAACAGAGAGGACAGTCTGGGGTGGAGTTCAGTGGTTACAGCTCTTGCCTTGCATGCTCAGGGGTCCTGGGTTCAGGCCCCAAGCACCACAAAGAATCGGCTGGGCATCAAGACACACACCTGTAATCCCAGCCCTCAACAGGCTGGGGCAAGAGGATTTCCCAGAGTTTGAGGCTAGCCTACGTGACATAGTGAGACCAACCTGGACTACACAGCAAGACTTTGCTTCAAAAAAAAAAAAAAAAGACAGCAAGAAGGAGACAGGAAGGACCAAGAAAGAACAAAACAGAACCATATCATTCCATTTTTGCCTCAGGAATCCTGAGTTGTGCACAAAAACCTAGCTCCTTCTGTCTACACTGCTAGCGGCAGAATGTTGATGTTGACAGCACTCAAATACAGAACCCCCCCCCCCAGCCCTGCCTGCACAGGTCACTGTGCTGGCCGACCCACCTCTCTGGGGGGCCTGGCGGAAGCTGGACTGCTCAATCTCCTGCATCTCGGCCAGGAGGTCATCCATCTTGAAGGTCTGAGGCGCACGGGACACAAGGGGTGCATTCTGATCCTGAAGGAACTCAGCCACCAACTACCAAAAGAGAGATGGTAAAGTGAACCTTTGAGGTCAAGAGGACCCAGGAGCCTAGACATGATGGTGTAGTCCTGTAATCTCAGCATGCAGAAGGCTGAGGCAGGATGATTGCTGTGAGTGTGAGGCCAGCCTGACTACACAGACCCTGTCCCACCAAAAAAAAAAAAAAAACTCACAATGGCAGCAAGGCCCAGTGGCACGGGCCTCTATCCACAGCACTCTGGGAGGCTGAGATAAGAGAACTGTAAATTGGAGAACAGTCTAGTCAACCTACCAACTTACCAAGATTTTATTTCAACATCAAAAAAAAAAATGGATCTGGAGGAATAGTACAGTGGTTAGAGTGCTTGCCTAGCAAGTACAAGGCCCTGAGTTCAATTCCCCAGCACCACATAAACTGGGTGTGAAGGTGAACACCCTAATCCCAGCACTTAGGAGGCTGAGGCAGGAAGACTGCTGTGAGTTACAGGCCAGCCTGGGCTACACAGTGAATTCAGGACCAACCTGGACTACAGAGCAAGACCCTGTCTCAGAAAAGAAAAAAAAAAAAGGTGTGTGTGTGTTGGGGGGGGAGGGGCACTGAAGGGTTAGGGATGTAGCTCAGTGGTTAAAGGCCTTGTGTCACATGTGCAAGGCCCTGGGTTTGATTTCCCATCACCACACAAAGATCTTCTGGGTGTAGAGGCACACACCTATAATCCCAGTGCTCCCACTTGGGAGGCTAAGGCTGGATGATTGCCTTGGGTTCAAGGCCAACTTGGGGTACACAGGACCAGCCTGAACTACATAGCAAGACCTGTCTCAAAAGGGGTGGGGGGGGGGGCGGGAATAAAGTTCAATGGGAAAACCCCGGGCTTGATTCCCAGTACTGCAAAAATAAATACGTCACACTGGGCAAGGGAAAAGTGGTACAAAATAGAGACTAACCTCATCTTCCGAAGCTGCTCCCAAAGGCTTGGACACCTGACAAAAGAGAGGCAACATGGTATGGTGATACCGACCGCAGGCCTGCCTGTCACACACGGTAGGGACACATTCTACCCAGTGGAGTAACCTTAGGCAAGCAGCCAGCTCTCCGTGAGCGCCAATTTCTTCGTCTATGAACAGGTGCCCTCAACAATGCAAAGACGTACAGTGGTTAGCATCGTGTTATTAAGCCGGACGGCTGTTCCTCGCAAGGCAACAGAGAGCGCAGCTTCCCTAAGGGTATAAAGGGACCCTGCCGCCTGCCTACCACCCGGGCCCCCACCTCAAGGGGACCCACCGTCTCGGAAGCGGGGGCTCCGGGCGGCCAGGGGCTAGGCCGCAGTCCCTCCTGCCGCAGGGCCTTGTCCTGGGTGAAGTGGCCCGCCAGCTTCATGAGCGGGTTGGCACCCCCGCATTCGCCTTCCACCAGTTCCCGCATAGCCATGGTGACCACCGGCTCTGTAAGGGACAGAGGGCGACTGGAACGGAGTCCCCAACCACCACAGCTCGACCCCGTCGGTGGTTCCCCCCCTCCCTACCTCCCCGGGCCGGGAGACCGGCCACCCGCCACTCCGGGCCTCCCGCTGCGATCTCCTGTCACTCCGAGGAGGCGGGTACCCGGCCGGACATCAGCCGCCCCCCCCACACACACACACACAGAGGGGGCTTGGACGCCAGGAGAACACGGGGGTCGTTTCGCCAAGAGGAGAGGCCGGGGCCACCGGCTGGACGTGGGAGCGCGGAAACGCAGCCGGTCCGTACACGGGGATTCTCGTGCCCCCCGAAGCCAGCGACCCCAGAGCGGGGTCACCCCTCCCCCTAAACACCTGGGCTCTCCCCGGCTCGGCCCACCAGAGCCTCCCCGTCCCCTCGGCCCCGCCCCCCAGCCCCCCGAGATCACCGCAGGGCCACGGAGATCCCGGCCGCGCTCCCTTACCGCTCGGGGTCCCGCGCTCCCTGCCGTTCACCGCGCCGCGCAACCAGCCGGGGCACCTGGAGCGGCCGGGGAGGGGGGGGCGGGGCCGGGGGCGGGGCCCGGGCTTAAAGGGGCCGTGACCGCCGCGCTGCGGACACGGCCCGGCGGAAGTCGCTTGAAGGGCGGGACCGTAAGGACTGCGACTGCGCGATGGGAAGCCGCAAGTCTTAAAGGGACAGAGCGCTTTAAAGGGGAAATTGGATTTGGGGAGCGCTCAGAAGGGTTTAATGGAAAACTCGGAGAAGAGGGGAGTTAAGATGGGCTCCTGTGGTTTTAGGAGCAAGCCAAAGGTGTAGGAGGATCCTGTGCTCAGCCCGTTCTGGCTCTTGTTTTAGGGATATATTGTGATTGAAGAGAATTCTTTGCCCTCTGGGCCTGTTTCCCCTCTAAATGCATCCTCACTGCTCTTCCCGAGCTCAGGTAAAAGAAAGATCCTAGCACAGTCTTTTCCGAGGATCACGTATGAGGCCTTCTCCAGGTTTCTAGGACTGCCCCCTTCCAGGTTGGCCCCAGGGGCAGCGTCACGGTCTCCATGGAGACAGAGCCCCCTGTACCCCCCAAGTCACCTCTGCAGAATGGCGGAAATAGCGTTAGATGATGACAAATTCTGGAGACTGAAGTAGGGGCCATGTTTCGGACCGCTCAGACCGGTAACGTTGGAGGCAGGTGCACCTGGAGCCACTCCCCACACCAGGCCCTTATCCCCTTACCCACCCCGCCGCCGCTTTCTGCCTCCCCACCAGTCAAGGACGGTAGCCTTATCCCACCGCTCCAAGCTGGAAAAGTACAGACAAGGGACCTGAAATACTTGAGTTTTGTTTTGTTTTTTGAGGCAGGGTCTCCCTCTGTAGTCCAAGCTGGTTCTGAACTCTCTGGTCTTGAACACACCTCAATCTTCCTGCCTCAGCTTTCCAAGTGCATGTGCCTGCCGTCACAGCCCAGGGCCTTGAGCTTGCTGGCATGCTCTCTAACCTCTGAGCTATGCCTCCAGCCCCCAAAATACTTGCAATCTCGGAATATAAGCCCAAGCCTCAGCTTCACCATCTGCCAGAGAATGGCTCAGGTGCCAAACCTCAATGTCCCTGGAAATAAACTCTCCTGTCACAAGTGGGCCCAAGACTAAGGCAGCCCTGGTGTAGATGCCCTCATAGTGCCAAAAAGGTAGAGGTTACCTTCCCAGCCCTGGCTATGGGAGGACGCATACAGGCAGCAGGGGGCTCCAAGGGAAGCTGGTCTGCTGATTTCCAAAGAGGACACCCCAGGGGAACATGGAGCGACGAAGCTCCTTTCATTCCTGGGGGACAGAATGTCAGGGCAGCCCCCAGATGGCAGAATATTTCTGCTTTCTTTCCCTTTTTGCTGCCTGTCAGATGCCCTGACCTCACTATCCTTATTCTCCTGGAAATCACAGACCCCATCTCTTTGGTGTCCACAGTTTGCCATAGGAAAATACCTAGTACATAATCAACTAAACCTCCCAAAGAGGAGGGACTGTCTCTGGAAGGTGCAGGCTTTAGAAGAGGACCCCTGGAGAGAGCAATGTTTAACTAGTAGAAAGTGTAATGGGAGAATTTTGAGGTAACCAGAGAGGGTTTCCAATGTCAGTCAAGAGCCAGCCCTGTGGCACAGGCCTGTAATCCCAACCCTTTGGAGAGGCTGAGGCAGGAGGATCACAAATTCAAGTCCAGCCTGGGCAATGTAGTGAGACCCTGTCTCAAAATAAAGCGTGCTCGGATATAGCTCAGTGGGCTCAATCCTCAGTACTACAAAAAATAAACATTAAAATTAAACCACACACACATACAATGTCCTGCTCTGCTAAGGGATTTAGCAGTTAATTAACAGTAATTCACTCTGTGCCCAGCTCGTGAGAGAATGGTAATAATAACTGATGTTTATGGAATGCTTATTAAAACACAGGTGTTCCACTAAGCTCCTTGTATTAGTACTTTTAATCACCATAATATCTCTATTAAAAAGGTATTACTGGGGCTGGAGGCACAGCACAGCAGTTAGAGCATTTGCCAAGCAAGCACAAAAAGCCCTGGGTTCAATTCTCCAGCATAAACCAGGCGAGGTGGTACACACCTGTAATTCCAGCACTCAGAAGGCTGAGGTGGGAGGATTGCTGTGAGTTGGAGGCCAGCCTGAGCTACACAGAGAGTTCAGGACCAGCCTGGACTACAGAGTGAGACCCTGTCTCAAAAAAATTTATATATATATATATATATGTATATATATGTATGTATATATACATATATATATATATATATACACATATATTACTAGCTATGCATGGTAGGGTATGCCTGTAATCTCGGCACTGGGAAGGCTGAGGCAGGAGAATTGAGGCCAGCTTTGGCTACAAAAAGAGAAAAAGAGAAAGACATTACTGGCCCCACATCACAAATAATACTTGCCCAAAATTAGACATTAGAAACTCAAAATTCAATCCAGACATAACTTGAGACGCTAGTTCCTATACAACCATGCCTCCCATTTAGAAAGTTCTTCCTAGGGTTGGGGATTTAGCTCAGTGGTACAGCACCTGCCTCGCAAGTACAAAGCTCTGGGTTGATTCTCAGCTCTAAACAATAAAAATCAAATAAAAATACAAAAGACAAAAAAGAAAGTTCTTCCTTATAAACCAAAGAATATTTCACAGAACTAGCCCTGCAGTCCTTAGGGCTGGGAGTAACTAACAGAGTTACTTATGTGCTTATATGCTTTATAGAAGTTCTAGATTTGAAACCTACTTTTGTTTGAATCCAGGTTCAACCTTAAGTTCTTTTTTTTTTTTTTTTTTTTTTTTTTGAGACAGGGTCTCACTCTATAGCCCAGGCTGGTCCTGAACTCACTGTGTATCCTTGGCTGGCCTTGGACTCAGGACAACCTACCTGCCTTAGTCTCCCGAGTACTGGGATGACAGGCATGCACCACCAAGCCCAGCTTTATGTGGTGCTGGGGAATCAAACTCAGGGCCTTGTGCCTGCTAGGCAAGTGCTTTAACCACTGTACCATTCCTCCAGCCCTCTACCTTAAATTCTTATTCTATTCATGAAAGTGATTTTATCAACTAATAAATTTTACTTATTTAATATTTGGTTAATTCAAGTTTTTTGTTTGCTTGTTTGTTTTTTGAGACATAGTCTCACTATATAGTCCAGGCTGGTCCTGAGCTCACTCTGTAGCCCAGGCTGGCCTCTAATTTATAGCAAACCTCTTGCCTCAGCCTCCTGAGGCGCAACATTGTGAACTTGAACACTCAATTCAGCAGTCTCCCAAGTAGACAGGATTGCAGGGGTTCACCCCCTCATCTGGCTTACTTCAAGTTTAATAGGTAACATTCCTCCAAATATTCTGTATTCACTAAGTGCCAGGCACTGGGGTTTTTGTTTTGCTTTGTTGCTGTGTGTTTTGTTTTGCTCTGTTTTGAGACAGGGTCTTGCTCTGGAGCCCAGGCTGGTCCTGAACTCACTCTGGAGCCCAGGTTGGCCTCCCTCATGGCAATCCTCCTGCCTCAGCCTCCCAAGTGCTGGGATTACACCCATGCACCATCATGCCTGGTTTCCAAGCATTGTTTTAAGCGCTTCTCAAATCCTGACTTAGGCAAGCCTCATAACAACTATTAAAATTTAAAATTCTTATTGGCTCCATCACACAAATGAAGAAATTGAGATATAGGTTAAATAACTTACCCTGTGTTTTTACGAATGAACAGCAGAGCTGAGGTTCAAGCCTAACCCAGGAACATCAAGCTGTCTCTAATGGCCGCAGAGTCACTGCTCTCGGCTTGGCCGCACCCACTGTTCAGCTGCTCTCCTGTGCTGCTGCATGCTAATGGCAGCCATGGAGTGCGCACGCTGCTCGTGTGCCAGGGGGCCTTCCTGGCAGCCTCCTCAGAGACCTTGAGGTGAGCTGAAGCTCCCACTTTGCCTAGCCCGAAAGCTGCAAGAAGCCCTCTCACATGAGCATCCCTGGAGGCCAGTCAGGCACCTAGACTTCTACTTCTATCCATCCTTCACAAATCAAAGCTTTTTTTTTTTAGAGAAAGGATCTTGCTCTACAGTCCAAGATGTTTCTGACCTCACTATGTAGCCCAGGCAAGCTTGAAGTCATGGCAATCCTCCTGCCTCAGCCTCCCACATGCTGGAATTACAGACATGCACCACCATATAATAACATGCACTATATAATTCCCTAGCACCTGGTGTACACGATGCTGAAGAACCAAACCCAAGGGCCCTGGTCTTGCTAGGCAAGTACTTACCTACTGTGCTATTCCCCCAGCCCCAAAGCATCTTAATGAGAGAAAATGAAGAGAATTTGACTCCAGAATATCCTAAAAGAACAGCTAAAGAAAAGCTGGACCTGGTGGCACAGGCCTATAGCCCCAGCGCCACAGGAGGCCAAGGCAGGAAGATCCCAAGTTTGAGCCCGGGTCTAAGGAAACAGCACCACCAGTAAAGCCCTGCTAGCGAGCACAGGTCAGGCGCCCCAGCACACGCGGCAGTTGAGGGGGTGATGCTCTTCTGTGATCCGAGCACTGGAGCAGAAGGATGCTGTGAGTCTGAAGCCAGCCTGGGCTACAGAGCAAGACCCTGTCTCAAGACAAAAAAAAAAAAAAAGAAAAGAAAAGAAAAAAAAGAAAAAAGGAAAAAAAAGAAAAGAAAAGAAAAGAAAAAGAAAAAGAAAAAAAGTTCAAGCCCAACCTGGGCAATTTAGTGACTTAGTGAGACCAGGTCACAGAATCAAAACAACTAAAAAAAAAAAAAAAAAAAAAAAAAAAAAAAAAAAAAAAAAAAAAAAAAGTGAAGTTAGCCAAGGAAGAGGTAGGTAGCACATCTCTCCTGTTCTTTCCTTATTCTATTCCTCCAGGCTCTGATCTTTCCTTTTTTTAAGTTTTCTTTTCCACTTTTCTTTTTTAACACTGGGTCTCTCTCTGTAGTCCACACTGGTACTGAACTCATTATGTAACCACGCTGGCCTCAAATTCAGAGAACCCTCCTGCCTCAGCCTTCTGAATGCTGAAATTACAGATGTGCACCATCACACCCAGCTTATGTGGTCCTAGGGAATCGAACTCAGGCCTTGCGCTTTCTAAGCAAGTGCTCTGACCACTGGATTATATGCCCCAGCCCTCTACTTCCTATTATCAGGACATTTCCAATTAGAATAAACTGAATTTATTTTCCCCCAGAGCCTTTCACATGCTAGGCAAGTGCTTTACTGCTGAGCTACATCTCCAGCCCCTAGTTCCTATTTCTTAGTCCTAGCTGTGTCCTAGGATTTTAGCAATGAGGTCCAGCCTGAGCTACTTAGAAACTTAGTGAAACACTGTCTCAAAATCAAAAGCAAAAAAATGGAGCTCATTGTAAAGTCCCTGGTCTCAATCCCTAGTACCACAAAATAAATCAAAAGATAATAAGAAGGAAATAAATAGAAAAACTAGAAGGTAGTTTTTAATTATGATACTACTTAACTTTCTCCCAGGTTGGATTCCGTAGGAGGTGATCTCTAGCAAAACTTGCATGCACAGAGGTGACTGGAGAGTGCTTTGGAGCCAACATCTGCCAGATAAGCAAATGGTTTTGGCTAAGACCAAAGTCAAGTAAGACAAGTCATAGCAGGAGTTGTAGAGAAAAGGCAAAATTCAGAAAACCTGTCTTTTCCAGTCTAGTGGCACAGACCACCCGTACTCCCAGCATTCTGGGAGGCTGAGGCAGGAAGATCACAAGCTCAAGACCAGCCTGGACAATTTAACAAGACCCTGTCACCAACAATAAAAAGGGTCCAGGGATGTAGTTCAGAGTGAAGGCTCTGTGTTCAATCCCCAGTACCACCAAAAAAAAAAAGAAAGAAAGAAGCATGTCTTTAGGTCATAGGTCACCAGACCATGGGGCACCTCACATGGAGAACACTACACAACCCCCACAAAGTCTGGGATTGAGCTGGGTGCAGAGCCCATGCAGGACATCTGTGTGTCTCGTGAGAGGAGAGTGAGCACCCTCTCTGCATGGGAACCAGGCTGACAGAGCTGTTTGGTGGCCAGAGGAGGGATGGGGTGGAAACTGCCAAGTGGTTAATAAGTCCTGTCCCTCCTCCTCATCACAGGTAAACAGCTCAACTACATCTCCCAAGGGATCTGGCATTAAGGCAGCCATGTGACCACTCATGAGCTGGTGGAACAGGAGCAGCCCTGGCTTATGAAACCTCCTCTGCCCTTTCCAGTTTGATGCAACCATCCATGTCCAGGGACCTTGGAAACCTCGTGTTGAAAATGGTAAGAGGGCTGAAGGCCCAGCTCAGTGGCTAGCGTCCTGATCTAGCAAGCGCGAAGCCCTGGGTTCACACCTCTAACACCATATAAAAATTAGCTGTGGGGCTGGAGGGATAATGCAGAGGTTAAAGTGCTTGCTTAGCAAGCTCAAGGCCCTGAGTTCGATTCCCCAGCACCACATAAAGCTGGGCATGATGGTGCACGCCTGTAATCCCAGCACTCAGGAGGCTGAGGCAGGAGGATTGCTGTGAGTTTGAGGCCAACCTGGGCTCCATAGTGAGTTCAGGAGCAGTTTGGACTATAGAGCAAGACTCAGTCTCAAAAAAAGACAGGAAAAAAGAAAAAAAGGGTAAGCTGGGCATGGTAGCTCATTCCTGTAATCCCAGCACTCGGGAGAAAGTGCAAGACCCTGTCTCAAAAAAACATACACATATACACGTGGTAGGAGGCAGGCCAAGTAGGTACCTCTGAGAAGCTGAGGCAGGAGGAGCACAAGGCTCCCAATCTTTTCCTGACGAAGCTGCTCCCCCACATCCAAGAATCTCTGCACACACCCCTCCTCCCATGGCTGAGGCTAAACTTAGATCCTCATCTGTCCTTCTCCCCAGAAGGAGGGTATTTTAAGCACTGCAGTGCAGCACAGGCTCCATGGAGGTAGAGGTCACAGCTCCTCCCCATCTGGTCTGTCCTTGGATCCCCTGCTGCCAGGGGCTCACCCCCCGTGCCCCACACCTGCCTCCCTTCTCTTGCCTTCTCCTTCCAGGAGTATGTGTTCACTAAGCTACATCTCCAGCACCCCTTTTTCTTGAGACAGGGTCTCACTAAGTCACTAAGTTGCCCAGACTGAGCTTGAACTTGCAATCCTCCCACCTCAGCCTCTCAGAATGCTAGGACTACAGGCCTGCATCACGGGGCACAGCAGAGACTTGTTATTCTTGACCTTTCCCCAAGAGGGGGTGAAGATGTCAAAAGTGTCACGAATGGGCCCATTAGCCCAAAGCCCGCATGGCAGAACCCAGGCTCCCTAGGTGGGAGCACCACTGCGGTGTTTGTGTCCTGGGCCACAGTGGCACAAAGGTATTCCTTCAGGGCCCGGCTGAGTAACAGGAGGAAGCCCGCACTTGGCTCCTGACCTAGCTGCTAATGCACTCGCCTGCCCAGCGCCGCTCCCCACCCCGCAGCTCCCCGCAGCTGGTGGTGCACCTTTTGGGAAGCTAATTAATTTTCTCTGCACAGTGAACTTGACCCCGTGCTGCAGGGAGGAGGAATCAGAGTGAGGCCAAGGGAAATGCTGGCTGTTTCTCATTACACTGGGACTAGGTGGGTTGGAAACCTTGCCAAGGCCAGACATCCTGATGCTTTGCCAGCTTCTGCAAGGGACATCAGGGAACATCTTTCCAGGAGACCTTGCACAACAAAATAAAAACTCACTTGGACTCCTGCCCGCTGGCCTTTCCTGGTCTCATTGGGCTTGGCATGTTGCCTGGGCCAAGTGGTGTGTGGGTCCTGCATTCCATTGTGTGTGTGTGTGTGTGTGAGAGAGAGAGAGAGAGACAGAGAGACAGAGAGACAGAGAGACAGAGACAGAGACAGAGAGAATGACACAGGCAGAGAGATTAAGAAAAAATGGAGCTGAGGCTGGCAGTACCGCCTGTCATCCCAGCACTCTAAGGCTGAAGCAGGAGGACCATGTGTTCAAACATAGCCTGAGCCAGGCAGCAACCCAGTGAGACCCTGTCTCAAAATCAAAACTAGAACAGTCCAGCAGTGTAGCTCAGAGTGAATGCCTTAGGCTCCTTCCCCAAGGCAAAAGAAAGACAAAGAAGTATCTGAAACCCAGAGTTCAGCCACCACTTGGACATGAGGCCGCTGGAGCAAGGGAGAGAAATCCAGACTAACTCCTGGGCTGGGGCTTAGGTAGCTGGGTGAAGGCGACTGGATGGGAGGGCGCAGAATCAGAGCAGAGGCTGGGCTGGTGTCTCGGTGGAGACGCCCGATGGTTAGACGTACCATCACAGAAAAGGCCTGAGTGAGGGACCCTAACTTGGAGGCATCAGCACAGCTGGTGGCCACGGTCACGGGCCACCTGGTGGAGGTGGGCTGGGCATGGAGTGGAGCATCGGGTGATGCAGAGAATTACTTCTACCAACTATGTCATGGAGGACCCCCCTTTTCTTTTTGGTACAGCGGATTGAGCCCCAGCTCTCGAAGCTGGCCTCCAACTCACAGCAATTATCCTGCTTCAGCCTCCTAAGTGCTAGGATCACAGGCCTGCACCACCACACCCAGTTCATTTTTATATGCTGGAAAATCAAACTCAGGGCCTTGCACTTGCCAGGCAAGTGCTCTAACTATTGCAATACTCCTCCAGACCCCCATTTTTATTTTTGATTTTGAGACACAGTCTTGCTGTATCATCCAGGCAGGGCCCAAACTTGCAATCCTCCAGTCTCAGCCTCCCAGAGTACTAGGATTGCAGGCCTGTGCCATCGTGACCAACTTGGAGTTCTCTCTCCTTTTCTGAGGGCAGTGAGGAAAACATTTGTCCCCATCTGACTTTCCAGTGACCTGGCATCCCGAAAATCACCTGGTCTATCACCTGTGACACCAACCCTGTCACCTCACATCTGCTCTGATCACACACCTGCGTGGCCCTGAGACCCCGGAGCCCCTGCTACCCACACCACAGGATCAGGCAGGGAGAAGGCAGCTCCTGGAGCTTTTTTCTGCTTGTTTTATTTGAAAACCTTACGGTTTGTCCCCTTACCCACCACACCCAGCCCCTACCCCCACCCAGGACAGGACGATGTCACACACACACACACACACACACACACACACACACACACACACACACACACAAGGCTGTGAGCTGCACACAGGAACACAGGCTGCGCTCACGACAACATTGAAAAAATATACATTATATATAATACACCCAGGGCTCCCGCTGCCCTCACTGCCCCACAGTCCCTCAACAGAGGCCATGGAGGAAGGGGCAGGGGCAGTAGGGCCCCAGGACCAAAGGGGAACAACAGAGGAAGGAAGTGGGGGAGTAGGGGACAGGGTCCCCCATAGTGGCATGGGAGGAGAGGTGAGGGGACATAGGAGCAGCAGGGCAGGTCCAGCTGAGGGACCCAGGGAGGAGAGGAGGAGAATATCCTCTCTGGGGGACAGGTACAGGACAGAGGAGAGAAGGGCTTGAAAGAGGGTCTCCCTTGGTCCCACCCGACCCAGCCATGGCTACTGGCGCCTTTCCCCATAGTGTACAGACACCAGAGCAAGGCAGGGCCCTGCTGCCACGGGGGACATAAGGGTCATGAAGTTCCCAGCCACCAGGTGCCACAGAGCAGCCAGGAAAGGGCAAATCCAAGGCAGGGGAGGGCAGAGGGCCAGGGACGCCGCCACGGGGCCACAGCGGTCTCCAGGTGGAAGGACACCTGTCCTGGGGAGCGTGCCTCTGGGTCCCTCCTCTCTGCGAAGGCCTCTGTCTCCATGTGCCCAGAGAGGCTTCTCTGGCTCTCTGGGCAGGACGCAGCCTCAGTAGCGGTGTGGGGGACTCTCAATGATGCGTCTCTCATCGCTGCTCGGGGAGTCGGCAGCCTCTGAGTCACTGCTGTCCTCGTCCTCCTGCTGTCCCCCAGCAGCTCCCACAGCCCCAGCTTGCCGACTCTGGTAAGACTGGGCAGGGGAGAACAGAGAGGAAGGGGATCAGCAGCTGCCCACGCCCCCGCGCCACTCCTCAGGAGCCAATGCACCCTGGCCCCTTGCCCATCCCCTCCCCACCTTGCAGTGGCCACCCACTGACAGTAGGACGGTTAAAAACACCAGTGTTGAAATCTGTTAAAGTCCATCCTGCCTAGTTCATACCAAAGGGGTCTTTGACAGAGGAAATACTGGATTTTTAAATTTTTTATTTATTTTTAATTTGCATGTATGTGTGTGCTACGAGCAATCAAATCCAGGGTCTTCACAGTGAGCTACATCTCCAGCCCATTTTTATTTTGTTCGTTTAGTTGGTTGTTTTGAGACTGGTCTTGCTCTGTAAGCCAAGCTGGTCTAGAACTGACTATGTAGCTCAGGATGGCCTTGAAATCAGGGCAATCGTTCTGTCCAAGCCTCCTGGGTGCTGGGATTACAGGCACATGCCACCACACCCAGCTCCATTATTTATGGGAGACAGGGTCTCCCTAGATGATAAACTGCCTAGGGTGGACGGAACTTGTGATTCTACTGCCTTCACCTCCCAGAGTGCTGGGATTGCAGGCCGGGCCACAGGGCCAGCTTCAGTATATTCTCTGGCTGCCAGGGCCACTGGCTCGGAGAAACACATTCTTCTTCCGTCCAGCCACAGCTGTGCCCTGAGCCTCTCCTGGCAGCTCCCATTCTCCAGAGCCACTCACCTCCATGGGGTTCACGATGATGGTGAGAGCCGAGTCGTCCCAGAAAAGGTCGGGGTCTTTGGGGTCACTGGAGGCTCCCGGGGGCCCACCAGCACTGGCAACGCGGCGGTGCAGGGAGTGTATACGCACCAGACCCAGGATGACCATGAGCACCAGGAAGCCCACACATACCACGATGATGAGGGTTGCTGCACTGGGGACCACTGTGGGAGAGTGAGGGATGGTCAGAGGGCACCACCCACCAGGGTGCAGACACAGGGAGGCAGAGGAAGACTGGAAGGGCCAGAAAAGACATCCATCCATCCATCGTGGATGCCCAGGAGTGACCAACAGGCTGGGAAGCTGGGAGGGCGGGCAGCAGGGAGGCCGCCTCAGGGACCAAGGGACGCACAGACAGGGAGGTTGATGTGCAAGGAGAGAAAGGGACCAGACCAGGAGAAGGCTGCCAGCCCAGCACCACCTTGAACCACTCTATTGTCAGCAGAGGACAGAACTGGAATTTGCCTTTCTTTCTTTCTTTGTTTTCTTTTTTCTTTTCTTTTTCTCTTTTCTTTCTTCTCTTTCCTTTTTTTGTGATACTGGAGATTGAGCCCCAGGCCTTCACAATGAGCTACATTCCCAGCATTTTTTTTCTCCACCCACAAAATAAAGTCCTGCCAAGTTGCTAAGACTAGGCTTGAAATTGCAATCTTCCTGCCTCAGCCTCCTAGAGTGCTGGGATCCAAGCCTGTGCCCTGGCACCTGGCTTGCCTGTGTCTGCCCATGCCATCCCCCAGAGACCACTTACCCTAGAATGAAATGCCCAGTGCCCAGAAAGGTCAAAGAGGGACAGCCACATGGGATGGAGAAGAGGTGGACTCCAAGTATTGTCTGGCTGCTCTCTGGAGGTCATGGCCCCTGCACTGGGGACAGGACCAAGGTGCAAGGAGCAGACCCTTCCTCACCCACCTGGACTGGGCTCGGTCCTGCTCGGTGACATGGCCCTTCTCCTCGCAGGCTCAAGGCTCCTGGATGTCGGGGACCCTGGCTCCTCCCCAGTCTCCCCCCAGGACATGCCAGCCTCATCCTGGGCCCTCCCATGCCTCCTGCCCTGCCACCTCACCCTGACGCCCAGGTTGAGGGGGGCATGGACCCTGACAGGCAACGAGAAATGGAATGGCACCTGCACCCGCACACGAACCTTCGAGCTGACAGCGGAGAAGCAGACATGCATGCACAGGCAGAAGCCCACAAAAAGCGTGTGAATACCCAGCTGGACAAAGGTCGCCAAGCCCCACACCCGGGCCAGGCCCCTGCCAACCTGCACACCTGCCCGTACCAGCCACCTGGCAGCCTGCTCCCACTGTGGGATTGCCAGGATGTACCTCAGGGTGTCCAGGATGACACAGAAGAGCCATAGGTTCAGTGACACCCAGCTCCCTACCAGCTGGGCAGACAATGCCAGCCCCTGGATAAGGGCATACCCACCCCAGATCTGGGCTGTGAGCGCCACAGAGCCAGCAGCACACAGTACAGCCCTGCCTGCCTTCTGCACACATACACACAGCATGAACAGGCACAGCAGAGGAGCCCCCAGCCCCAGGGACAGCAAGTGGGTACAGAGACCCCATAAATGTGCCCCTAGGTCCCGGGCCCTTGTGGGCAGCTGGGTCACTGCAGGCCACATGGATCCACAACCCCACAGGACAGCCAGAGCCTGGGGAGTCCCCTTGCTGAGGGGCTAGTCCATTTGTGGGTCCCAGACACACACACACAAGCCAGCAGCCACACAAGCCAGTCCCTAGTGCACATATGCATGCACACACACATCACAAGGCAGCCCAGCCCTAGTTTTACCTACGTCCTGAGACAGAACAAAGTGTAGAGAAGTGCACAGCCCAGAAGCCCCCATGCCCGCTGCAGACCCCTCCTTGCCAGCTGCCAGTGCACACCCGCTGCTACCCATTCCAGCACCAGCCAGGTGTGAGGCGAGGGCCCTGCCTGAGCAGGCTGGCAAGACACACACCTCCCTGAGGCCGCCCTGATGGCTCTCTGCCAAGTTGGTCCCCATCCTGACCTGACCCATAGCCCACTTAGGGCCACCTGCCAAATACACACAGTGGACACTGTGGGGGTGGGACGAGCACCAGCTCCACAGATGCAGGCTTGGCAGGGCGAGGATTTCTCAACCACCTGGGAAGCCAGGAGGAGGGAGAAGAGGACAGAGCTGGCTGCCCCAAATAGTTTCCCCAAGGCCTCCAAGTCAGTGGTTAGGACTCACCCCAACCACAGGTGGCCCCTGTGGCCACACCCAGGCTCGGTAGAAGTGGGGCCCCCACCCTGAGTGGGGTCACCACAGGTGAACTTGCCCCTGGGCACAGAGTAACAAGCCAAAACTTTGTCCAGTGCCTTAATCAAAAATGCACTTGTCTCCCTGAACCCCTGCCCTGAGAAAAAAATGACAGATTGATTATCAGGAATAAGAAATGACCACCAAGAAAAAAAGACAAAATGCAAGCAGTCCCAGTAATATAAACTGTAGTTCTCGCACTCTTGGGAGGCTAAGGCACAGGATCACAAGTGCAAGCCCAGCCTGGGTAATTTAGCAACTTAGTGACACCCTATCTCAAAATCAAAGATGAAAAACTGAGAATGTAGCTCAGTGTAAATACACTGAGCTCAATTCCCAGTCCCACCAAAAAGAAAAAGAAAAAGAAAAAAAGAGACCCTCCTATCTGTAGGCAAACTTAAATCTGGTTAATTTGTTTAAGGTGAGCCAGGAGTCCAGAGAGATGAAAGGATTTTTGAATTGGTTACAGGCAAAAATCAAGAATTTAAGAAGTGCAATCAACATTTCTTGCTGCATTAAATCCAATCAGTCACCTCTGGCTTTGAGAGACATCTGTGGTTAACTGAAAGCACAGCTCTAGAAAGTGGCTTCTATGACAGTAAGGACACTGCTGAGCCATTCCTCCAGCCCCAACTTGTTTATACTATTAAGTATAAATATCAGATTACAAAATAGTTCGACTTGTCCAGGCCTGGTGGTACAGGTGTGTAATCCCAGAGCTGAAATGGGAGGCCTGCAAGTTCAAGCTCAGCCTGGGCAATTTAGCAACTTATGAGAACTTATCTCAAAATCAGAACTAAAGGGTTGGGGGTGTAGCTCAGCAGTTAGAGCCCTTGTCTAGTGTGCTCAAGGTCACAGATTCGATTCCTCGGCACCAAATAAAGATTAGCCAGTGGTGGTGCACACCTATAAGCTCAGCACTTAGGAGAATGAGGCAGGAGATTTGCTGTGAGTCTGAGGCCAACCTAGTCTCCATAGTGAGTTCAGAACCAGATAGGACTACAGAGCAAGGCCCTGTCTTAAAAAAAAAAAAAATTAAAACTAAAAATTAGACTAACAATGTAGCTCAGTGTGAAGGCCCTGAGTTGGAGCCCCAGCACCACAAAAGAAAGAAAATAAAAGGGTTGGGAGCTAGCTCAGGGTTTAGATCACGGGCTTAACAAATATAAGACCCTAGGTTCAATTCCTCATCACCACATAAATCAGTGGAATGGCACACTGTAAATCCCAGCACTCAGGAGACTGAGGCAGGAGAATTATCATGTGATCCAGGCCTGGGCTACATAGTGAGCTCAGGACCAGCCTAGACTATAGAACAAGACCCTGTACAGTTCAGGCTGAAGGAATAGTAAAGTGGCTAGAGCACGTGCCTGGCAAATACAAGGCCCTAAGTTTAATTCCCCAGCATCACATAAGCCAGGCATGGTAGCACATGCCTGTGATTCTGGTACTCAGGAGGCTGAGGCAGGAGGATTGGACTGCTGTGAATTCAAGGCCAGCCCAGGCTTCTTAGCAACTAGAATTCAGGACCATAGGGAATTCTGGACTACAGAGTGAGTGAGGCCCTGCCTCAAAAAAAAGAAAAAGTTTGCTCTCAAATTTTGTAAAGAAGAAGGAGGAGGAGGAGGAGGAGGAAAAAGAGAAAGAGGAGGAGGAAAGAAAGAAAAGAAAGAAAGAAACCTCTAATCACAACTCTCTTGGAGGCTGAGTCAGGTGAATCACCAAGTTCAAGTCCAGCCTGGGAAACTTAGCAACATGGCAAGACCCTGTCTTAAAACAAAAAAACTAAAAACAGGCTGGAGATGTAGCCTGGTGCTAAGGCCTTGGGTGCCAATCCCAGGCAGGAGTGGGAGGGGGAATGAGGGGAGGAGGAGAGAGGGGGAAGAAAGAAGCACACAGACAAGAGCACAGGAATGCACAGGGATGTGCACAAAGCATACACTAAGTGGGGCGCATCTTCTGAGCCTCCTCAACACACCTCACTTTTGTGTGGTAACTGTCCATAAAGAGCATTCAAAGCAAGAGGCTGGAACCTAACACACCTTATTAACAGTGCTCTCCTCTTGGTAATGGAAGCCTGGCTGATTTTTTTTTCTCAAGTTTTCTGGGGAATTTTTGTTTCACTGGTTCACAGGTTTTTGTTTTGTTTGTTTTCTTCCAGTACCAGGGTTCTTCACATTGAACTACAACCCAATTCATCTGTTTTATTGTTGTGTTGTGTTGTGTTGTGTTCTGTTTTTTAAATTCTGAGTCAGACTCTGACTAAGTCTGGCCTCCAACTCATAATCTTGCTGGCTCAGCCTCCCAGACTGCTGGCTTTTACCACCATGCCCAGCCATCTTCTGATATTTCTACACTGAAGCAACTCTTCTCTTGGAAAGTAAAAACTGTACCACTGAGAAAGGACCCAGGCCATGGGCTCTGACTCTGTGCGGAATCAAACCTCCACGTATTTTGTTTCAGGAATAGTCTTATGCCAGGCCTGGTAGTGCACCCCTCTGATCCCAGCACTCTGTGAGGCTGAGGCAGAAGGATTACAAACTCAAGCCCTGCCAGGGCAACTGAGTGAATTAGCAAGACCCTATTGCAGAATTTAAAAAGTAATAATGGTCTGGGGACGAAGCTCAGTGTGAAGGGCCCAGGTTAGTGGGAGGAGGGGGGAAGAAAGGAATAGTTTTATTTTAAAGAAAGCACAGGATACACACATGAAGGCACCAAAGATGTCCTTGGGGGAAGGACAGCATCAATCCTGGAAATCTTTTATATCCCAAACGGCAGTTTAATACAATCCAAGTATCCAGTGACTGCTTAATGAAGGACCGCTGCTCTGGGTCTAGAACTGATTTCTACCCCCCCACCCCATTTTATTTTTCCTGAGGATCTAGTCCGGGGACTTTACATGGAGCTACATCCCAGCCCATTTTTAGTTTTGAGACAAGATCTCACTAAGTCACTAAGTTGCTCTTGCCCAAGCTGGGCTGGAACTTGCGATCCTCCTGCCTTGGCCTCCCAGAATGCTGGAACTACAGGCTTGTGCCACCAGCCCCGGCAAGGGCTCACCTTCCTCACAGTGAGTTCATGATCAGAAGAATGTTCCCAGCTGTCACAGGTACCAAAGGGAATAGAATCCGAGGCCACGCCCACCACCCTCTGGGCCACGCCCACCACCCTCTGGGCCACACCCTCAGCTCACGCACTGGAGTTCCGGTGGGAGCTGGCCAGGCTATGTCCTGCCATCTCAGGAGGAGGCTGGTGACCCCGGTGCAGGAACTGCTGGGAGCTGAGCACGTGGCTGGGGTGGGCAACGCGGTTCATGCTGTGCAGGACATTGACCTGGGCAGAGGGAAGGTTGGTTGGGTGCTTCTCCTTGGTGCCTCGCCTGCAGAGCCCCCGCACCCTGTCCTTCCAGTCCTCACTCCCCACCTCCTCTTCCTCCCCCTCTCTATGGCCACCTTCCCCCTCCTTCCCCCCCTCCTCCCTCCATCCTCCTTCCCCTCCTCCCCCTCCCTGTCTCCTGCCTCCTGGCCGGGAGCCCCCAACCCCCCACTGCGGCGTCCCAGCCCACGAGCCCCCCATGTGCACCCACCCCATTCCCGGCTCAGGGTGGTGGCCATGAGAGGGGGGGCACCCTGGTACCTCCACGAGGAGCTCGTTGCTGGAATAGCGGCCGTTCATCTCAGAGCAGGACAGGCGGAACTTGCGGGAATAGAGGGCAGCGCCATGCCGCAGATGGTAGTGGGCCTGCCTCAGGACCTCCTCATACACGGTGATGCTCTCCACCCCTGGGGGCAGCGACAGGCTCAGCACCAGCCCCACCCTTCCCCAGAGGCTGAGCAGAGCTCACAGGAGCTGCCCCCAGGCCTGCCTCACTCAGGGGGATGCAGGAAGCCTCCAGACCCCTTGCCACTCTGCCCTCTGGGTAGCTCTGTGGCTGCTGGGAAGGGAGACATCGGGGCAGCCTACAGAGTAGGGAGGTGGCAAAAAGGGAAGCTGGGAGGGAAGGGTAGAGGGAGGGACAAAAGGAGAGCAGAAAAGCCCTTGTCACCTTGACAAGAGACGTATGTGCACAAAATGCTCAACTCCATTGTAAACCTTAAATTTTGCACTTGTACATATCAATAAAATGGGGGGGGGGGGGGAAGCTGGGCATGTGGCACATGCCTGTGATCTCAGCATGCCGGAGGCTCAAGCAGGAGGACTGCTGAGTTCGTGGCCAGCCTGGGCTACACAGTCAGTTCAAACTAGCCCAGACTACAGAGACCTTGTTTCAAAAAAGGAGGAATCAACAAATGGGACTATATCAAATTAAAAAGCTTCTGGGGCTGGAGGAATGGCTCAGTGGTGGCAAGCACTTAGGCAAGCACTATGTACCTCAATTTGATTCCCCAGCACCATGAGCACTTATGAGCTGGGCATGATGGCACACACCTGTAATCCCAGCACTAGGGAGGCTGAGTCAGGAGGATTGCTATGAGTCCAAGGCCAGCCTGGGCTCGAGAGAGAGTTCAGGATCAGCCTGGGCTATAGAGCAAGACTCTGTCTCAAAAATAAATAAATAAATAAAACAAAATGATTCTGCACAGAGTGAGACCCTGTCCAAATAAATAGCTTCTGAAAAGCAAAAAGAAACAATCATCAGAGTAAAGAGGACATCCACAGAATATATACACAAAAGAAATCGTCTCCAGCTACTCCTCAGAGGACTTTATCAAGAATATACCAAGAACTGAAAATAACTATACCTTCTAAAATGAAGGACCCAATCAAAAAATCGGAATCTGAAATGAATAAAGTTCTCGGAAGTCCAAATGGCCAATAAATACATGAAAAATGTTCAGGATCTTTAGCCATCAGAGAAATGCCAATCACAACAACACTGAGGTTCCTTCTAAAGCCGGGCAGAATGGCTGCTATTTAGAACTTGAAAAACAACAAATAGTGGGGAGGCTGTGGGGAAAAAGGAAGTCTCCTGCATTGTGGGTGGGACTGTAAACTGGTACAACCCCGACGGAAAGCAGTATGGAGATTCCTCAAAAAAACTGAAAACAGACATCCCATTTGATCCATCTATACCTCTTCTGGGTGTCTTCCCAAAAGAATCAAAGTCATCATACAAGAGTGATCCACGCATGCCCTTGTTTACAGCAGCACAGCTTACAACAGCCACATCTTGGACAAAGCCAGTGTGTCCAACCACAGATGAGTGGATAAAGAAGATGTGGTACATATACACAATGGAGTACTACTCTGCTAATAATAAAGGCAAATTTGAGTCATTTGTAGGAAAATGGATCCATCTTGAGACCATTATGCTCAGCAGAATGAATCTGAGAAAACTGAACCATAAAAAAGCAAGAGAGATGGAAGAAAGTAAAAAGACAGACTTTGTGAAGAGGGAAGGGGTGTGGGCGAAGGGCTGGGGGGGACAAAAGGGGTGTGACATGTAGATAATTTTTAAAAAGATTTTAAAAAGGAGGAGAAGGGGCTAAAAGGGTACACATGGCTTCAGGGAGGCCAGGAAGGGCAAGGGAACAGGAGGGGATAACCACAGCCACCTCCTCCCGTCCTCCCACCTGAGGGCCCTGCACAGGCCAGCAAGCTTCCTTTGCAAACCAAATCCCACTGCCCATCATCCCCCAAGGAGAGTGCCCAACACTCCAAGCTGCAGCGTGAGCCTGAGATGAGTGAGCAAGAAGACAGAGAAGGGAATAATAACATTCACCATCACAAAGTGAGTCAAGGAGCTGGCCTGGTGGCACATGCCCAGAATCCTAGCACCCTGGGAGGCTGAGGCAGGAGGATCTTAAGTTCAAGCCCAGCCTGGGCACATTAGCAACTTAATGAGACCCTGTCTCAAAATCAAAAATAAAAATGGGCTGGGGATATAGCTCACTGTGAAGGTGCTGGGCTCAATCCCCTGTACCACAAATAAACACACACACACACACACACACACACACACACACTTTCTAACAGCACCTGGCCTCCTCCCTGGGGCTGGCAAGAGGGTCTTCTGGGTTTCCAGGTAGCTTGACCCTGGAGGGGGGCACACACACGCACACACATGAGGACAGGCCCATGAGCCCCTGACCAGTGACGGTGATGTAGGCAGACGTGTTGGTGACTTCCAGCCCTCGTTGCTGCAAGGACGCCACATCCAGGAGCAAGCCTTCCCGCTCAGGGTCCAGGTCATCTCCCACCAGGGAAATCTCACAGCCATCCAGGTTGTGCACGATCTCATCCGACATGCGCGTGTCCGTCACTGGGCAGAGATAAACAGAGAATTGGAGCCTGGATCAGAGCCAGGCCCATGGAGGTTCTTTTTCATCATACTAGAGATCCAACCCAGCAGGGTCTTCACACAGAGCTGTAGCCCCAGCCCGTTTTCTAGTTCTAATTTTGAGACAGGGTCTCACTAAGTCACTATGTTGCCCAGGCTGGGCTTGAACTGGTGATGCTCTTGCCTCAGCCTCCCACAGTGCTGGGATGACAGGCCTGCGCCCCAGGGATCAGCTCCCACCAAGGTTATCACATTTATCATCACCCTCACTACATGGACACTTGTCTTCCCCTGAGGGCCTTTCCTTAGAAATTGGGTACCATTTTCATAAGATCATTACACAATGGTTCCCTAACTTCCAGGGGAACCCCACCAAACCTTACTTGCAATCCTCCTGCCTCAGCCTCCCAGAGTGCTGGAATTACAGGCCTCCATCACCAGTCTGGCTACCACCTCTTTTTATTTATTTATTCTTTTTTTTTTTTTGAAACAGGGTCTTGCTCTGTAGCCCAGGGTGGTCCTGAACTCACTATGGAGCCCAGGTTGGCCTTGGACTCATAGCAATCCTCCTGACTCAGCCTCCCTAGTGCTGGGATTAAAGACATACACCACCACAGCTAGCTTTATGTGGCACTAGGGAATCAAACTCAGGGCCGGGCACTTGCTAGGCAAGCGCTTTAACCGCTGTGCCATTCCTCCAGCCCCTGAGCTCTACTTCTTAAGGGTAAGCTGTTCTATTCACACAAACACAGGAAGCAGATGATCTCCATTTCTGGTCCCAGATTTACTCCCTCATTCTGGTTCCAGACCCTCACTAGACCGTCTCGCTCCCTGGAACCCTTCTCACCTGTGCCCTGCCAACTCTCATCCTTTTTGGCCTCCACCTGGTGGGAAATGGAGCAAGTGATTTGAAGATCAGGGAACAGCGGGACCCCCTCAGGCCCCTCGAAGTCTGCAGCAGGGCGGGCGAGATGGGCAGTGCCACTCAGCAGGATCTGAGGCGCGTCAGGCTGGAGGACCACCACGTAGCCCTCCACTTCCGGGATGGACACACAGGACTCTTCGCTGAAGCACCTATATGAGAGGGGAGACAGACTGCGTGGGATCCCAGCACTCCTTTTCCTTTTTTTAGTACTGAGGACAGAGCCCAGGGCCTTCCCATGAAGCTCAGCCCATTTTTATTTGTGACTTTGAGACAAGTTCTCACTAAATTGCCCAGGCTGGGCTTGAACTTAGATCTCCTACCTCAGCCTCCCAGAGTGCTGGGACAACAGTCCTGTGCCACTGGACCCAGCTGCTCCTTGCCTTAAAATCAGTATTGTTTCACGCCTCGGGGCCTCCACCACTATAGCAGAGCACCCTCTGTCTGCACCCTACAATAGCTAGAGAGGGAGATCTTTCCTGGAAGGAAGTCACTGCAGGAAAAGATCAAGGACAGCACCTCAACATAGGGTAACAATGATATTGTCAATGCTGAACCTCAGGATTACGGAACAACTACCAAACTCTACATAAGTAAAAGGTAAAAGAAATTGAGCCTGTAATCCCAGCACTCTAGGAGACAAATGCAGGAAGATCCCAAGCTCAAGTCCTGCCTGGACAACTTGATGACTTAGCAAGACCCTATCTCAAATAACCAATAAAAATGGGGATGCAGCTCAGGCTGAAGCCCTGGGTACAATTCCCAGTACCACAAGAAAAAAATACATCTAAGCATCTTATAGTCCTTGCTGGTTTATGAAGCATTTTGCCCATATGAAACAGGATCTTGCTCTGTAGTCCAGGTTGGTCCTAAACTCACTATGTATCCAGGCTGGTCTCAAACCCTAAGTAATCCTCTTACCTCAGCCTTCTAAGTGCTGGAATTACATGTATGTAGCACTATACCCAGCTAATTTTTCATGTGGTGCTAGGGAATTGAACCCAGGGTCTTAAGCATGGTAGGTAAGCCCTCTAACCACTAAGCCACACCCCCAAGGCCCCATATTATTTTATTACCTTTGTTTCTGGACTATGGAACAGAAATGAAAAAACAAAGCTCTAAAATCAGGTCACTAATCTTTCCACTAAACCATAGCCACCATTAGGAGCCTGGATTTACACCAGGGATATTACTCTTTTTTTTGAGACAGGGTCTCACTCTGTAGTCCAGACTGATCCTGAGCTCACTACATAATCCAGGCTGGCCTTGAACTCACAGCAATCCTCCTGCCTCAGCCTCCTGAGTGCTGGGATTACAGGCGTGCACCTCAAAGGCCTAGTTTATGTGGTACTAGGGAATGGAACCCAAGGCCTTACATTTGCTAAGTAAGCACTTTAACTGCTGAGCCACACCCCACTCTACCTGACCCCTGCTGGGTTTTTTGTTTTTTGGTTTGTTTTTGGTTTTTTTGTTTGTTCTTTTAAGAGAGGATCTCACTCTGTAGTCCAGTCTGGTCCTAAACTTACTATACAGCCTTACTATATGGCCTCAAACTCATGGCAATCCTCCTGCCTCAGCCTGACATGTGTTAAGTTTATAGGCCTGCACCACCACACTCAGCTCCTTTTTATTTTTCATTTGAAACAGAATCTCACTAAGTCATAAGTAGCCCAAGTTGGGCTGAACTTAAAATCCTCCTGCCTCAGCCTCCCCTAGTGCTGGGTTACAGGCCTATGGCACCTTGCCCTTTTGATATAGCTTGTGTTGTTGCCTTTTTTTTTGGGGGGGGGGGTATTGTTTTTGTGGTATTGTTTGTTTGCTTGAGACAGGGTCATAGTCCAAAGTCCATGCTGATTCTGAACTCACTATCTAGCCTAGTTTGGCCTTGAACTCGGGCAATCCTCCTGCCTCAGTCTTCTCAGTGCTAGGATTACAAGACTGCACCACCACACCTAGCTTCTATGATGCTGGGGAATCAAACCCAGGCTCTTACCTTGCTAGGCAAGTCTTTTAGACACTAAGCTACACCCTCAGCCCCAGAAGTAGCTTTGAAGGAAAGAAAAATGTTGTCTAGTTCATAAGTAAGTGGATGTTGAGGACAGCACTAAGGGGACTGAGGGCCATGGGGAGGGAAAGGCAGGCAGGGCACCAGAGGACGTGATCACCTGCCTGGTGTGTGAGAGCCCCGGCTTCCAAGCCCAGTGCCAAGTGAACACAAGCACACTAAGACATGAAAGCTGGGCATGCATGCAAAGCTGAGGGCTTGGAAAGGTGAGGAGTGCCATCTGTAGTTTATGCCAGGGAAGAAGTCACTGACAGCTTTTCCATCAGAGAAGTGGCCGGGAAAGGGTGACTTTAGATGGCCTTGGGGTGGCAGGAAATCAAAGCTGAGAGAAAGAGCAGAAGTGAAAAAGACCTGGGTGCCTGGGAACCCACAGGTGTGGGAGATAAAGACAGGGGCCAAGGCGGACTGGAGAGTGTCATGCCTTGGTGACTTGCAGGACAGAGGCGCCAGAGAAAGAGAAGGGGGTAACTCTGGGAGGCTGATGCAGGAGGAACACAAGTTCAAGCCCAGTCTAGGTAATTTAGCGAAACTCTGCCTCCAAGCAAAGTTAAAAGGCTAGAGATGTAGTTCAGTGCGAAAGCCATGGATTCAATCCCCAGTACTGAAAGAGAGAGAAAGAAAATTAGGAGCTGGACATGGTGGTGTATGCCTCTAATCCCAACATGCAGGAGCCTGAGGAGGAGGACTGCCATGAGGTTGAGGCCAGCCTGGGCTACACAGCGAGTTCAGGAGACTCCAGTGCAAGACCTTATCCAACCAACAATAAATAAATAAATGGAGAAATGTCCAAGAATTGAACATATAAAGCAAAGGGAGCCACGTGGACAAGGGGAAAGATGGGCATTAGAGAAGCGGGTGCTGCTGGGCATCTGTCTCACACACACACACACACACACACACACACACACACACACACACACTTTTGTATGTTTTCCCATAACCTCAGGAAAGTGTTAGGATGGTACTGGCCATGGGGTAGCCTAGAAATGACAGAAAGAGAGCTCTCCTTAACTTCACAGAGAAAATGCTTTCTGGGCTCAGTGGTGCAGGCCTATCATCCCAATACTCTGGGGGCGCTGAGGCAGGAGGATGACAAGTTTGAGCCCAACCTGAGCAACTTAATGATTTATAAGACCCTGTCTCCGAGTAAAAAGTAGGCTGAGGGTGTAGCTCCAGGCAAAGACCCTGAATACCATCCCCAGCACACACAAAGCTGGTAACAGACCCTATCTGTATTATGTGTTCATTGCCTCTAGATGTTTCTGGGGGGGAATGGAGACTGGGGCAGGGTCTCCCTCTGTAGTTCACGCTGGTCCTGAACTTACTACATAGCCCAGACTGGCCTTGAACTCACAGCAATCTTCCTGTCTCAGCCTCCTGAGTGCTAGGACCACAGGCATGTGCTGAGGAATAGAACTTGTGTACTTAGCACTTACCTCAACGGTAAGTGCTTTAACCCCTAGGCCATTCTTCCAGCAAGAATTCAAAATTATTTACTTAGAATTCATCAGCAGGCTAATATTTTCTGTAAAGAACTGATAGTAAACACTTTCGGCATATGCCAGCAAGAGGCTGAGACAAGAGGATGGCCCTAGTTTGAGGGCAGCATGGCCTAAATAGTGAGTGCAGGAGCAGTGGGCATTACAGAGCAAGATCTGATTCCAAAAACAAAAACAAACATAAAAAGAGATAGTAAATATTTTCATTTATTGGGTCCAGGCAGGGTCTGTTCAACCCTTTGCTCTGCCATGATATTATGGAAGCAGCCACAGGCAATATGCAAGTGAATTAGGATGCTGCATTCCCATAAAACTTTACAAAATAGACAGCAAGCCTAGGACCACAGGGGGCCCTCCCACTTAACTTTGCGGGAGTCTGTGAAGCAGGACTAAACCAGGCAAAGCACTCAGTGCCACCTGAGGTCACCCAGCCAATTAGCGCTGAGAGGCAGAATGATATCACCCCAGCTCCCAGTCCTCTCTGTCCCACTTTACATATCAGCACAGAGATGATCAACACCCTAGAAAAAAATCGGTTGTTGAGCAACTATGGAGATGGGTCCTGGGAATCGGGCCCAGGGCCTTTGCGCTGAGCTACAATCTCAGCTCATTTTTTTTGTTTTGATTTTTGAGACAGGGTCTCACTAAGTTACTCTGTCGCCCAGGCAGGGCTCACACTTGACTCCTCCTGCTGCAGCCTCCAGGCTCCTCGGTCCCCGTGGACCACCCCGCACTCACTTGACGGCCGTGGTGAGGCGCAGGGGCCGGACGCCCGGCGTGGCGAAGCGCAGCGTGTTCATGTAGGCCACGTGCTGCAGGGCGTGGTTGAACGTCTCCACGTCGTCGCCCTCCAGGGTGAGCAAGGACTGCGAGGGGTTCACGTGCACCTGGGGGGGCACGGGCGCGGGTGAGGTGGGCGGCGTGGGGCGCGCAGGGGCGCGGGGGCCGCGGGAGGCGGCGGGGCGGGCGCTACCTTCATGCCCTTGCCCAGGCTCTCGAAGTCCCTGTA